>DWME01001026.1:0-27526 GCA_018244795.1 Parelbella ahira ahira
AGTATAACAAGTGAACGCGTGCCACTTATTTATTTTGATCGCCTCAGTTTTGGTATATCTGTCCCGAACCTGTGGCTTATGAGAGACGAAAATCTATAACTTCGATTTGAAAGTTACAGTGGAACCAGATACCGACCTATTAGATGCAAACTGACGCACAAAATCGTTTGTGTCACTTGCACATTAATTGAATCAATTAATGCAATTAATTATAATTTAGAAATTCTTCCATATTAATTTTAGGAATCTAAAGTGCTGCTGTCGTTAGTGTCGCGTTTCGTTTGGATAATAAACGATCACAATGTAATAATTTTGCAGCGGAGTTAAGTGCAGTTGGAAATCAGTTGATTGATGGCATAATTAGTCATCGACGCGCGACGGCGGCCGGCGCGCACCTGGGGGTGTAGGGAACATCTCGCTTCATAATCATACACTTGGTGCTTTAATTCTGTAACATAGCAACTATATCAAACATTACAACGCGAGCCTCAAGACACTGAAATTTTCCGCGTTTATATCAATTTATTTAGCATTAAGGTGTTAACAGAAAGACGAAAACAACATAAGTAGTTCAATTTTTAATTTCTTTATTCAATGAAATAATTTGAGTAGAGTTGTAGATTGCGGTCTCAGCTTCTCAACTCTCGAAACCAAAAGCGGCCCTCTTACTAAGTGTAAGATAGGTACGTCACACGTGTGCCAGTTGAACATTATTTCGCTAAGTGACAATTTACTTTATAATGAATGTACAGAACTGATAAATGAAACAATCACAAACAAATTGAGAGGGCGATCATTTGAAAGGCGGGCGCGCTCGCGGTAAATTGTGTTAAGCCCGGCCCCGGCCGACAGCCGCTCTTACCGTTATAATTACAGCGATTACGGGCGGCGCGACCTACTGCTCGCTGCGCGCTGACACACTACAAATGTTCCGATTCACTGGGCTTAGTGCTCGCTGATTAGAATGAGGGAGTGGGCCGCGAGACGCTCGTCAAAAAGTTCATTAATTGTGTGTGTAACAATTCCTTATTCATCCCGGGCTGATTATTAGCTGTCCCGTCGCAATACCGGACACTGGTCTCTTTTCGCATCCCGCGCGGCCTGGTGGATACTGCACCACGCTGCTACACTGCGGATGGGTAGAGATAATTGCTATTGATTACGATTTTTCGCAATTGATGAGAATTATTCTTATCAGTTAGCCCTTGCATCGAGACAAACACACGATGCACATGTTTGCAATACTTAAACGGTCAAAACTGCGTGAGTATATAAACATTAACTGTGATATTAATGACCACGAACCTTTATGGATATGTCCATTAACAAATTTATGTTACTTCATATGTTAACATTGTTCCCTTAAATCCTATACTGATTATGGAAAGTAAAATTTTACAATTTAAAATTCCTATGTACAATTCTTAACAGCAAATTACATGACGCATCATGATCGCGTAGCATGGAAAAATTTAAATAAAAAAACTTTGTAAAATTTGTGTGTTAAAGTCGTATGTACTGTGTAATAATGCGATTATAGGTACCAATATTATCAGGGATCTCGAGTGGCTTCTGATCCGATACAACTGGCATGAACAAAGGCTTTGCCATCTTTTAATGTTCTTAATAACGTCCTGACCTTCAGACCTTTTACCTATAGATCCGCTTTACCAACTGATGTCTTCGAACCGCTCAATAAGTCTCAACTTAAATATTTGCTACATTTCGACTCTCAAAGCCTTATTTGAGGCCCACTCCTTATACGATTATTTATTTAAATCGGAGGCTGTGCTGCCCTCTAATGTTATAGTCATTGTTTTTAGTACCTACTTGTTTGTTTTGTTTTCGAATATTTATGAAGAGAGTACTTCTAATAGAAATGTATATTTACGTTAACATAACACCGTACGTACCGAGAGCTGGGGATCAAACCTAGAACCTCTTGATCATCAGTCGCGCGTACAACTACACGAAGAACAGGGCCGTCAATATTTAATTTGATTTATTATCCACTGGCTATTTTTTTACATACAAAGAATAGAAATGGAATTGTGGCTACTTACAATTCCAAGTGACGCTGCTGTCCAGCGACATCTCCGTGCAAGTATCCAACAGCACTGTTAGTGTGTGTTAGTATAAGTTGTTAATAATACTATCAGTTGATTGCTCTAATGGGTAACAGGAGAGTGAGAATAGAACTGCAAGTAACTGCAGTTATGGAAATTGTGCAAGTTATGACGCAGTTAGCATAAGTATCTGTTATGTTCCAAGTTGGTCACAGACGCCGCTATGCTCCTGGGAGCGGAACGGTCGCCTCTAGTATGATCGCAAGTACAATTATATGTATATAAATTAGTTATTGCTACACGTCACTTAATTATTTGTGTTTCATTAATGTGAAATTCTTGAAAATTCCCATATGTACAATGTATTACGACAACCTACCTGTAAAGATTACCTTATTTTCAATGTTTTTGAGAGAACGGATTTAGCAATCTTCGTTTTAAAAGTAACAGGCGATTAGAGGCATTTTAAAAATATGATATTAATACAGATATAGTGCGTATAATATTTGCACCACAAAGTCTTCCGCTGCCGGCACTGCTGCGGGATCTTATTCCCTGAGATGAGCAGGACTGCCGTGTAGCTTTGCTCGTCTAATTTTAATACTTTCATACATTTTTAAAGACATATGGAACTAGGATGCGTCTGTATGACCTGTGATCGCCGTTATCCAACGACATCTGTACACTAACCTCAAGCAGAAACTGTACGAAGATGCGTGAATGGAAGACTGCGTGGAATGGAATAGTGTTACTAGAATAATGTTGGTGTAGCTGTTAACGAAATTTTAAAATTAATTTATAATATCGCTATTAGTGCCAAGTTACTCGTGATCCGTGCTTGGCTAATGTCTCAATACGTCACTTGCCTTTCTCATCTCTGTGAGTTGACGCTGATTTTACTACAGATATATGTACATATAAGAAGGTATTCAACAACCGTGTCACGGCATTTAAGGAAAATTGACAAGGTCGAAAGTAAATAAATACCTATGCTTGTTCAGTTAAACAAAACAATGTACACTGTTTTCATGTAGCTATGTATAGTTCATTTTCATGGATAATAATTTTGTGTTCAATAATATTAAACGTAATAAATAAACAATTCAACATGGCGACATAGTTTATTTACAGCTTTATAATATTAAGGAAAGCAATAAAGAGTAATTTACGGCGCGGGCGGGCAGGCGACGCGGCGCGGCGGCGGGCGGCGGCGCGCGGACGGCGCCTCCAGGTGTATTTATCGTAAACTTCGCACTCTTCTTCTATTCATAATATTTTGCGTTCAGATTAGCAATTGTTTGTTGGGAAACTTGGTGTTGTTATGCTTCGTTGTATCATTTCAGCGCCGAAATGAGAAAACTTACTGAAACGACATACCTACATACCTAGTAAAAGTAACTAATTAATTTTGTTACCAAAGGTTTCATTAAAACTTAGTAGGGAATGAAAGACGCGACATTTTAATTTATTAACTCGAATTAAATTTTTTAAAGTAGCGATTTGGACCCTCTGGCGTTATACTTCTTTATTTAATCTCCAATAACACTTTGAATTAGGTTTGCGATACAAACGATGTCCTGAGAGTTTACAGTACTTTGTAAGACGATCATAAGACATACATATGTTGTTAATTATTGATTAATTAAATTTAATGTGAAGTTACTTTTACTAACAAATTCATTTTTACCAGTGACTCGAGTGATGATTGGGCTCAACCTTTTATGTTGTCTGTCATTCGCGTATGTACATGTTCGAGGCCCCGTTTCATTATGAAGCGTAAACTTAGTTTATTTTTAAGCGACTGCGTATGTTTGTGTGAGCGCGTGAGAGTGCGCGTGTGGGTGTATGTATGTATATGTTATGCGTGAGAGTGCGAATAATTAGCTATCGGCTACTTTTAATAATAAATTTTTATAACAGCGTGTTGTGGGCACGGAGTTCAGTAAGCAAAATGTTTGTAAGTAGTCGAGAGCGGAGGCGCCGGAAGCATTTGTATCCATCTCAGCCGCTACTGCTGTCGGCCATGATCGTTGTAATTATAACGCTAAGACCCGCCTGTCAATGGAAGCCTAGCTTAACACAATTACGTGCCAAAATGGTAAGGGGATTCCAGACAATTTTGAAAACCGACAGCTGGAGGTATCCAGTTGAATTGTTGTATCTAATTTGTTTTAAAACTCGTAATGATTTATTTTGTCGTATTGTACTAGATATATGTATACAAAAAGATTTCCGTATGGTCATGTTAGGTGTTTACTACGGTTTCAGCACTCGTATAGTAATTACGACAAATTCAAAAACAGTTTAGCGATACGTTCAGCAGTTAGTTACGACGTCTTGATTTCATCAATTGACCTGATCGTGCGCCATATACAAATATTATATAGAAAATATTCGTAATGTATAGCTTTCAAAACACATTAATCGCGCCATCCGTCACTGGGAGGTGCGCTTAGCATTTCATTAGCGCGATGTGCCCCGCGACACACTCAGGTGCGGCGATGAGAAATGGGAACTCGTCTCTAACTCTACTCAATTTCGTCACAAATTGCCTGCTCTCCGAATTTGTATAATTTCGATAATTTATTATAGCAAGGAAACGTAGAACATTTTTTATGATCGAACTTAATATAGATTTGTGTCCAATTTACTATTTCATTCTATTTGCAGATTAATGTTAGACTCTCGTTAGAATACGATTCCATTGATTACGTCAAAAATATTGCTAGGGTTATGAAGCATGGAACTATCTCAATATGTATGTCAGTTTATTATTAAATATATTGCGAATGATACGACTTTGAAACGCATAATACATAGGTACACTACATGAAACCTATTTTCACACTAGCAATTACAGTTGTAGGATATCAACATTTGAACGTAGATAACCTCACGCTATGTAGTAAAACGCGTAAACAGATCCCACTGCTGCACCTAATCCTGTACTGAAGCAGTCGTTATTACAATAATTTATCTTTTGGTCTGAACATATGTATACTCCCGTGTACTCCATACATTTGATCCTCGAACATGACATATGTATACTAATAATTAATTACTAGGTGCCTGTATTTATACTAACATATACTAATCGGTCTACTGATGATAACAATTCATATTTCTGGAGTCTCTTCTTCAGTTTAATACTCAGTAACAGTGTCTTTACAGACTCGTACGAACTAAACAAATGGATATTAACAGTCCTATTTCTCCAGACATTATCCACTAATTTGCTACTGTACTGCTATACTAAAATACTAATGTTATGTTAAAATGCAAAGTGCATAATCTCGTACAGGTTTGCGGTATTCTTATACCAATGAGAACATTGTGAAGATCGCTTTAAACGCTCTTTTCTACCGCGCACCTGCAAACTGCGGAATGAGATTCCTTTGGAGGTTTTTAAAATACGCTATGACATGGGATTCTTTAAGCGCAGCGTGAAAAAATTTCTTCAAGGCAGGCATCACATTGGTAGCCTTTGAAGTTGCAAATGTCTATAGGCGACGGTGACCACTTACCATCACGTAGATCGCATGCCTGTTTGTCTTGCCAATTAATAATAATAAAAATCTGTTGGGCTTGTAGGTTTTCCTTCACCGTTATTAACCCTAATATTTAATTTAAAGACTTCTAGATATCCGGATTGGAGGTCCAAAATTTGATCAAGCTACAACTGTCTATGTATAATAATAAAAAGTTGGTACCAATTGTGAAGTATTTATTTCGTTCAACGAGTTACTAACACATGTCAAGGTAAAATAAATTAAAATATTTATTTATTGATTAAAAAGTTACACTTAGACCGGTCACAAGAGCCCCTGTACTAGGTTAGCAACCCGTATTACTGGGTACGAAAATACCTGTGTGTTTCCTGTGCATCTAATTCCACACGCTTAGTGACAGGATCAGTATTTCATCAGCGCATGTTTCTGCGATGCTCTCAGGTGCGGCCGGCGAGAAATGACAACTCGTCTCCAATTCCACTTAATTTCGCCGTAAATTGATTTCGTTTCGAATTTGTATTTTGGACCATTTATTATCGAAACGTTAACACTTTGGAAATGCGGGATATTTTTCAAATCTAAAGGAATACATATTAAGTCATTTAACTACTCTATTCTGTTCTGTCAATAATCCTATTCGCAGTCCTGTTTGAGGTCCGTCTCAAAAATGTGAGGGCGGCAGCGGCCATTGGTAGCTACTGATTGTTCCTTTGCTGATCTTGATCCTACATGCTGATGTCTATAACAGTGAATGTGATCCCCGTGTGATTAAAGAATAGTCGAACTCAATCACTAAAAAAGTGTTTGTTGTGGTTTTATTATGTAAGACAGAAATTATTACTTCAAAATTTATTTTATCTACAGATATTATTTTGTCGCTTTTTGATGGCTACAACAAGTTAAACTTTAAAAAACGATTATTTAACTGGGCGACAAAGTAGTGCGCTAAAACTAGTATTGTATAAATACTGAGTGTTCTGTGATTAGAACATATTAAATTTGTTAAACAATAATAATGTTGTAATTTTTCTCTACATACACTTCGGTAATGTACACAATAAAACGAAGAAATACCTACATTAGTGAGTGGAGTAGTAATGGAACTCAATGCTTACCGCGGCACATTGAGCATGTACCCGTTCATTACTCATTGTTTTTCAAGACGCTCGCCCGATGTGAACAACTGCCATTCACATGCATATCTCATGTTATTATCATCTGAATGTGCTCGCTAAGCCGGTTCATTAGTTAACAGCCTCCCTTCGGGCTTATGTAAATTGTATTGTTATTCAAGAATAGGCATTGAGACGTGAGCCCGACTGCTGCGAAAGGTAGGCGCGATTACTTAGGCTCAGTTCATTTGATACAAATGTGATATTAATTTTCAACGAGACGTGTGCGAGACAGTTTCGGGGCGACGTCATTAGGATTATCGTTTACGATTGCGGTGGATACATTCTTATATACATTCAGTTACAGGCGTTGTTTTTTCGTAACGTTTCAAAGACTGTTCGTGTCGTTACTATTGTTGAAAAGTAACTTAATCGTTCATCAGCGACGAGAAAGTTCTGAGCGCTGGCGACATTAACAATTCCTGTTAATTCATAAACAAGCGGCTAACAAAATGTTGTAGCGTCCCATTTGTTTACGCAATATATTCATGGCTCCGTAGGTGAAGAGCGGCGGGAATTAAAGCGATTAAGGGTTCAAGTAGGATTCCGGGGGATCATAAGGTAAGGGTTGGCGTTAGGTAATGTATTTGCATCTCATAAGATACCATGAATATAGAATGAGGCAGTCCGAGAGAGAATTAGGCCTTATAGGAATAAGAATGTGTGTGTACATTTGAAATACGTTTCATCCCTAGATTAGGCGCATAGAACCCAGTGATATTAGTTGCGCCTACTACGTGGCCTTCAATAGCTTTGGGAGACGAGTACAAATTGACTACTAGTAGGTATAAGTATTAGCTACGTGTTTATAATTTCTTCTCTGTGTTCGTGAGCTACACAAATAATTCTGAGTGAAAGGTCTGAGTAATTAATCTTCATTCGTTATAACACCAAAACTTTTTTAAAACACCAAATGAATATTTGAAATCATAGAAACTGAAAATCTGGTTTTTATATATATATATATAAATTATGTTAACGAACAGATAGACCTATGTGAGTCATTCATTTTTTATTATCGCGTTGTAACTTTTTATAAATCTCATATTACTTTGATCAAAGGAATAACTCCGAAAAGTTAAGGTAGGACTGTGGTTTTCGTTGCGGCCAATCTATTATACTGTGAGTGCTACACGCCGGAGACTATTAATAAATACAATGTATGCGCTTTTAACCTTCAAACCAAAATCTAAAATCGAAGCGATCAAAAATTTGTCTACAGATTCTATATCATCTTAAACAACGTACAATTTTCTAATGTATTTTACCAGCTGGTTATCCACTTGTCGTGAACAAATTATCCGTTTTCTTGAAACCTCGTGCAGTCTCAGCCGAAGTAATCGCTCGGAACGAGTCAGAGGTGAACTGTTAATGAGCCGTTAAGAAAACTTTTGATGGAGCTGTTAACAAAACTTTATTCTGAAACTAAATTACATGCTCGGAGAATGGATCTCAACTTCCGGCGATGAAAATGTTGCTGAAAGCACCTGGAGCTAAGTTGTATCTCATCTCGTCTTATTCCACAGACCCCTTTATTCTTACAATGTTTCAGACAGATCTGCTCTCAAAGTGGCCCAAGGCTGCAATTTACCTCCTAGGGTAAGTCCACCATAGCAGATTATAACTGGTATGAGCAGAGCTACTAAAATAAAAAAAATGCTGAGATTGCCCTTTATTACAAATGATAGTGATCTTTTATAGTCATTGGTGTTAGTGAGGATGTCTTATGCTTCTCAGAAGACGCCGGTATTTTGGGTTCAAAGGTTGATCGTGGGACTAGCATCTCTTCGCATATATTTCTGCCGTTAAGCGATGTGATGCGGATAGAAACGGAAAAATGTGCGCTCGTCGTAAGTTTACGTGTTATTTAGATGTTCAGTTTTAACTTTTCACAAATCTATATGCTGCAAGGGTCATATTAAGTAACCAGCTTTTACTACATGACTACTCATGGAACATGAAAAGTGAAATTGAAAATATTGAGTCCTGGACTTACCCAAACCGCTTTGAATATATCCGATAAAACTGAACTAATATTAGCAAATGAGAACAAGCGTACTCAGTTGCTCGGATGAACCTACCCAAACGCGGGGAACAGAAAGTAGAGACTATAACAACTCAATTCTTGTACAAACAAGAAAAAGATGTTCTTTTTAAAATTCTCGACGAAGTCATACATGAAACTTAATTAGTTGCCGGCCCGCTTAAGTACGCACGGTTGAAATTTAGAACGAAATATGTGCGCCGGTCATCGCGCCCCGGCTCTAATTAGTAAGTGCTCGAACATAACACGATCCCTTGAATAATTATGAATGGTGGTACGTAAGCCGCTCGTTCCATGGGGCGCTACTGACGAGAATGACATAGGTTTTAGTATGAATAACAAACATTGTAATCAAAAAGTTTTGGTGTAAGTCAATTGAGCTGAAAAACAGATCAGCAGATGGAATTCGGCTTGATTTTTCAATTTATCAAATCCCACGCATGAAATTCTACATTGTACAGGTTCAGGACTGAGAAGGCGGCGCTGATGAAATAAAAAGTAAACTTAGATATTGTCAGCTGCTTTTGGGTGCTTGGTGAACTTCTCCACGGTATTCAATTATATGGTACACTGGGACTATCTCTGAAGAAGACAATTACACAGATGGAGTATAGAATAGACTAAAAAGCAATGTGCCAGATCAGTCTTGCATACTGATTTCAAGTTGGGTCGGTGCGGGGGTTGAAGGAAAGTTCTGTGGGGGTTTAACCATTTACTTAGTGGCGTGGTGCGTGGTGGTGGTGAAACAAACATCAAAAGCGATAAAGCTCCCTGCACATTCGCCGTGTGCTCCGACTTTGTTAGATACAAACCATACCTACTCTCTTTGTGCTTTTTAGCGTCAAAGTGTTTAATAATTATTTAAAGAATGAAAACTTATTACTCTACTTCATAGAAATTCATTTATAAAATGTTGTATTACAGATGTAGTTTGACATTTCTTTAAGTTTAAGATTTTAATTAATGCATAGAGTTTCTAGGTTATCTAAAGATGACAGGTCGATGCCGACATTGCAAAATTATTTAAATTTTTTGGTATAATCTACTACTGGGGTCTTCCTTGTCACTGCAGGAAACCTAGAGAGCGTTGTCCACTATATACATGTACTTGTTCGTGAATTCGTCTGTCAGATATCGTTAAACCGTCTTTAAGGCCTCAGACGAAGTACATCAATTATTGTTCGAAGATAATCACTGGAACGAACAACTTAATGTGACCTTCGGAATGTTGAAACGCTTATGGAAAGGTCTCGAAAGCGGAACCCCGTGAGATTACCAACCGTATCCGGGTTTGCTTAATTTTACACACACTGTGCAATCTGTAACCATATTAAAGCTATGTGTGCTAATGACGAAGTAACTCCATATACCTTAACAAAACCCTGAAGTTTTAATTTCCAGTGGAAAAGTTAAAGATATTCAGCCGCGGTCGCAGCGCGCTCTCCATCCTTACCTATTTAGTGCATTAAGCTTTTAACACATGTCTAATTCAGAGCGTGCACGCGGCTAGAATTGAACCCTTTCTGCACCACCAACCCGAAACATACTTTAAAATTACAGCTTAAAGTCTGTATTTGAGCGAGCAACAGTCCAAGATGAGATCGTTTCAAAGTTTTTAAGCGTGAAAGCCGGAGTGTCGGTACAGGCGCGAAGTTACGTACTCTCATTTATTATTGAGCGGATTACCTCTGGTGTCGGGAAGGGGTGAAGTTGCCGTGCCATGTGTGCCCGAGCCCCAAACTAGCCGAGAATAAGGCGGCTATTCGTGTGAGCCGTGCGGCGGAGAGCAACGCCGTGAACCACTCCGAACTTGAGTCAAATTTTTATTAGAATAGAATACGTCTTTGTTGTTATATAATGTATAAAGCACCGCAGACACAGAGGCGTCGCGTATTCATGGTGCAGTTTGTGGCACACGTGACGCGCGCTCCTGGAATTCTCCCAGCCTACAGTGTATACAACATTCGCCTTATTTTACAAACAGATACATGTAGTTAGTGAAGTAATCGATATACACAACCTTCATTTTTGTTTATCTTGTTAAAGGTAACGACAAAAGTTGTAACTAGTACCTACCCTACTAATTGTAGGTACATATGTTATCTAAATGTGTTAAAAGTCTTACAGAATGTTTAAGATTTAAAGCAATATGTTAGAATAACATTAATTCAAATTATTGGTTTCATCAGCTTGTCATCAGCCCCGAGGCGTGGTTTCCTGAGAGAAAAAACTAAAGGAAAATCTTTGTCTATACTTACCATTATACTACTAGGTAAATTCAATAAAAGGAGTATGCGAGAGCCAGAAGTCCTTGAAACAGGAATGCCTATGTGAAGGTAGTAATAAATGGAAAAGATACACTTCAGACCTGTAACGTTAGAAATATTTCGTACTCGGTTCTCCCTGTCTACCGCGAAAGGGACCTGACGTCACGAATCCCTGATACGTGGGATTTTGCCAGTAGACTGAGCATATATATGTGCGACTGCTGTTACAGTTCGCAAGAGGCAATCTTTCTCCAAGGTATTTATTATTTGAATACTTTTGATTGTGTGGTTAACGATTGTAGATTGCGTTCTTGAGTGTTTCACTGAACAAGGTCTTATTAGACCACTCAACTCTTATAAAGAACGGAACGTCACGCGTGTAATCCTCGAAAGGCTAAGCAAACGAGTGTTGAACACTCTCACGACTTACCAATAACGTTTACGTTCTACAACGGAGTAGATGGTAAGTTTATTACTGGGCACAGATCCAAACTCCGAGACTACTAGA
The DNA here is from genome assembly GCA_018244795.1 of Parelbella ahira ahira. Taxonomy (NCBI): domain Eukaryota; kingdom Metazoa; phylum Arthropoda; class Insecta; order Lepidoptera; family Hesperiidae; genus Parelbella; species Parelbella ahira. The sequence goes on from DWME01001026.1 coordinate 11,567, forward strand.
AATTTCCATTGGAATATTCAGTAGTACCCGATCATCGATTTGAACCCAGAACCTCTCGATCAACAATAGCGCTTGCAACCACTTGACCAATGGGGTTAACAATGAAGACATTAGTGGCTTTGTCAGCCCATGTTTTTGAAATGTGAGTTTGTGGTCGTTCTTAGTTTTTGTAGTGATTAGTGTTATGCGCAGACAGATCCTGATGAGAGTGAAGCCGTGACGTCTAGAAAACGACGCCGGTCCAGCATGTTAACTTTTTTATGCTACAGAGTTGAAATTATGTATGGAAATTGAAAATCATCGTGTGAAACCACTGTGATGCAATAAGAATGTACTGTAAAATTATTACATTTTTCAGCATGATGCAGCTCGGATGCAGCTCTCTCGAATTAAACCAGCAGATCGACGAGACATGCAATTACCGCCAACCTTTCGTGGACTTTCAATTCATTATAGGGTTCTGGGTAGAGTTCATTGTACATTAACGGTTAAAGCGGAACCTCACCAAGGCTATCCATTCTGTATTTTCTATGGGCTTCAATGATTTTTTGACATCAACCCTTCGAACTGCTGTTTGAATGTGGTTAGTTTTCATATGAAAAAAGCTGAAAGAGAAGTTAGAACAGTTGTGTTAGTAGTATAGTTTCCTATGAATACATCGAAATTTATCGATCTGGTAAAGTTTGTTAAGTGCTGATGCGATCCGGAAATAACTTGCGTGGAACCGAAACTGTTTGTTCTACTATTAAAGTCTACAGAGCACATTTGAAACGCTGCAACAAATGTTCTAAGCAGTTAGTAAAGTTCGGAATCGCCGGAGCGTGCCATTAAAACCGGTCCTGCAAAATGCAAAGTATCCTAATCGTAAAATTGCGAGAGCGGTCGCGATGAATGCCTTACATATTTGATGTTCGCACAAAAACGGGCGAGGACGTTTGTCAGTGGTTTGACAAACACTGGCTCAGGTGCGGCTCGAGTGTTCCAATCACGAAATGGAAATTACGAGCGCTCTCCCACGCGGCCACCTCGCTATCGCGGCGCTCGTACAACTCATTACGGACGCGTCACGCCGAGCCCGCCGCCCAGGCGCCAATATCTGCGACTGGCGGCTCGCTAAACTTCTTGTTACCGACTGCTTCAGCGTGGGGTGGCGAACTTCGGTCAGCTCGCCCACTAGAATAGACCTAGAGTGACGAAACAATATCTATTTTCGCCTTCCGACAGTTACTGTTGTTGTTTTTCTGCTCCTGTACTAATTGCCGTTTGCGACAGGTAGACGACAGTTCGCAACGACTGCCACGTTGGCGACTACACTTGTGTGCTGGTATAGTATAAGCGAGTTTTTAAACATTTTTACTCCGTTCAGTAAGTATTTCTTTAGATAAATATTATTAAAAATGGAAGTGGAGATTACATGAGTACAACTTCAATAATGTAATATATAATATAATACTGTGGGATGAAGTAAAAGTTACAAGGACTAATTTCCATTTTAAAACGTTTTACATACTTCAGTCACATGGTTTGGGGGTGATTGCTGTGAACACAAGCGTCAGACGGCTTGACCGGTTGACTAGTATTCCGTATCTTCATCAGTCTGCACCAGAACAGCGTGGTGGAGTTTGCTTCATGCCTCTGCATCTATGGGAGAAATGCGTGTAAAGAAGTGGAAGGTATAAAGTGTTGCAGTCAGTTAATAAAATTTCCCAATATACTAGGCTTGGGGGAATACGGGCGAAACTCATTCTAACTGGGGAGTTTATATGCAGTAGTGGACTGAGACATACTGGTGATAATGCTGATGATGATCATGTGGAGCTTATATAAAAAATCTAAGAGTATAATATTTGCGACGCAATAGTTAAGTAGTGTATCACGTTGTAAATGTATTGAGTGCGAATACGGAAGTTCAATTAAATGTGCAGTCGGTATTATTGTTTAAAGTTGTACAGAGCGGCGAGTGCGCGCGACAGCGCCACCTATTGTGCACTTGAGAACCGTGTACTGGAAAGACACTCGGGCTGCGAGGGATAGGAGACTAAGGATTTCACTTATCTCTTTATTCAGGCACATGGATTGCCATTCTATCAATTTACTGTAGTATGTATATTTACAGACGTCACCTGTCCGACTAAGAGGGTTAAGGTTTTTCCACGCGGGGATAGTATGTGTTAGCAGACCTTTACACGCTTTATGCACATTGCGGAGAACCCTGAAGTAGGCCTTTTACATTGCAGGTTTTTTAATTTCAGCAGTAGAATTCAGGCCCTCGGACCGACAAGTACAATTTTTAAACATTCGGAAAGATTACTTTAGGCTACGACAATAGTTTACAAGTCCAATAGTAGAAATACAAAAGATATGGTGATATTTTACAGTTTTTATACATATACGGTACCAAAAAACAAAGATCTCATTTTCATTGTTCCAATAAACTGGCATGTAGGACCAGAGGAACTTAATAATACTACTAGGTTTGTTGGTATGTCCAATTGTGATCCATGTAAAAACAGAAACTATTCAGCCGATTTAAACGACGTTAGACGTTCTCCTACAATTTAAAATGTACTCCACGCAATATACAATGGAATAAGAAACCTTACGCTATTTAATGTAAGGTTTTACAACCTACAAAATGTAGTATAATGTCAGTGAAAAATAAACGAAAAACAATGTGAATTATTATATTAAAAATAATTTAAATTTTAGATTAGATGTAACTGATGTTTAAGAAAGGAATATAAGCTGCGAGGTTGCATTCCGATAAAGAGATATCGATAAATGAATCAAATAAGGTTTAATGAATAATGAAACATTCAATGTTCATAAAACACCCAGATCCACGCTATATTCTGTACGCTGCACCAAACTCGGAACCTTTGCGCTCTTTTCAGCGTGAAAAACAACGATACGGCCCGCTTTTGTTGGCAACTTCCTTTGTCTCTAACAAGATACTTATCTGCTATTTACTCGTTTACCTGTTGTCATCCAGCTTTAAGCAGGCCCTCAGGTTTATCATTCCACCAGGAAATTATTACTACTTGTGAATTTTAAAATATACTTTTTTGCTTCAACTCCTCAGCGGTGTCAGAGAATATTAGGCGCTACTGTTGGCGGTGGGCGAGTGATGTATGAACATATGTGGCTGCTTTTGTTTTGAAACTCTTGATATTATTGGCTCACTCTAGTCGTTGGTCGTCGTCGTACTCTGTCACTGACGACAAACCCGTCCGTTGTAAGTTGGATTATCATTCAGAACAAATTGTGTGGTGAGCACAGGTATTCAGCCAGATTGTGAAGTTACATATCTTTACTAAAATCTATATATGTATTTAAAAATTGTTATCTGTGTATATACATCGGGTTTAGCTGTAAAGAATTGTATTCTTAAAAAAACAACATTGTCATTTACATGAGAACACTCTGACAAATTATTGAAAGAGTTCGACATCACACTAATAAGAAATGACTAATATGTCATTAGGTCATTTGTGTGAATAACGTAACATTAATTTCTAATTTAATTAGCCCGTACTTATTAGCGCCTGTTAAATAATTTTCCAGTACGTCACAATATGCAAAATGCAAATATACATACACACAACATTACGTATTATTATTTACAGTTTATAATCTAGAATAAGTTTTTGTATTAAGTATATCGGGTCTGTAAAGAAAAATATATTGGCACTCGGTGCCCTCTGCCTATCCTATGAAGAACCTTATAGAATAATTATAATGTAGATTTAGCTATTCCTATCAATGTTATTTAAATTGTAATTTAAAAAATTGCAAGCAGAAATATACATACTCGTATATAGTTATACGTAAGGATCCCATACAAATGTGTTATGTGTGTAATGCACAGTTCGAAGCAATTAAGACGCAAAGTATGAAATAAATCTACAATACTTCAAGTAATTATTCAATATTTACATCCCATACGTAAGTACTATCATGCATACAAGCATGATGACATTATTTCCTACTCCAACTATTGTTGACTGTGTCCCTCTCGATTCAAGGGCTCTCTGCTCGAGTGCGATACCCCTTCATCTTCAGGGCTGTTTATGGTAGTAATAATAGATTAGCTTAGGTTTAGCCGACACACTGCCTATTACGTTTTAAATTTCTGTTTTGGTTATTTTACATTTTGACTTAGCGGTTTTTTACTATTGTTCTTATTAAGAACGCCACGTTCCTAACGAACTAGACGAAGTGAGCGTCTATCTCGACCTCTTGAGTAATCTTTATCTGTCGTTGCTTTGCGCCCAGAAGTTCCAGGGCTTGCGCTATACACTGAATGTTAAAATGATATACACTAACTGTAATAATTACAGTGAACTATTATTAGGTAATACCACTGCATTATCCCGCCAGGTATCTTAGACGGTGGGCAGATAGCACCGATTGTCAAATATCTCTATTCTTACGGGCCGGACGTGCTTCAAGTACATTCTTCCCGCTTCTCACACGCGAACTGCGAGTTCGGCGACTTCCGACTTCACCATCAGCCGCAATAAGAAACAAATCAAATTGGAAGTTTTGTTGTAATTTGGTACATTTATTATTAAATCATTATTTACCTAATTTCGAAGAGAAGGAGAGTACTTTTATTTTAAAATTTTCTGGCAATAATCTCCTGCAAATAAAACCGTAGTTTTCGTCAGGTATTTAATTGGTTCATTAGTGCACTGCTGATGAACTGATAATAAAGATAAGATTGTTTTGCAAATAAAACAAATAGATCGTCTTGCCTAATTGAAACCACTACTGCAATGAAATCCGTAACCCGATAATCACTGGCTCTACGGCGCAGTCAATATAATGACCTGAATATACAACATATCAAGACATATGTAAGTAAATCGTTTAGCGTTTCCCCTGTCATCCATTATGTACAAGTACTTGATGCAAGAGCGCTTCACTCGATCGCGCTCTGAGGCTCTCCAATACTCCATTTGGTTATAAAGATGTTTTATAATCATTTATTATATAATCATTTATTGGCCTTGTTGTATAAAGTACTTTGCGAAATAAATGTAACGAAGTTAAGAACAGTAGTGTTATCCCAGTATTGGCGTTGTTAAAGTGAAAACGTTATTTAAATATTTTAAAATCCGTTGAATAAACCCATGTAATATACACTTTATATATTATAAAAGAATAGGAGTATATTTGCAATAATATGATCATTGTGGGTGAATTCGGTTCAGTTAATATTTTAAGACAGGATCTCAACATGGGGTAAGAGGCCATAAGCCAAGGGATTGCCAACTATTACATTAAATCGATAATCTTTCACGCCATAGAGTACACTTAACGGATGGTGTACTATAGCGCACATATTGCATAGAAAACGAATATCAATAACGTTCTGTAGCGCACATAATTAACTGTTGCTTCCTTCTTTCTCTGTTTATCAGATTTGGTTGTTTAAATGTTATCGAGTATAAAAGTAGTGTCAATACGCTGGACGAAATTAGTAATAGCTGACGCAAAATCTTGCTAAAAGTTCTTGGAACAATATATGTATATTCCTTTCCTTTCCATTTCCTTTAAATAATAGCACAGAAACAGCAGTAATTTGATAACCACCAAGTTTACCGATGTACAGCAATATTGGCAAGTTTTGTAAAGATGCGGTACACGTTAAAGAAAATATGTAAAGTGGTAAATATTAATAGGCGGTCGTGGAAAACACACCGCCATATAGAACAATAAAACATTGAATAATCAGTTTATATAATTTATGATAAAGGTAACAGTTTTATTTTTGGTGCTTTATTTAAGTTCTATCTCCTATTATTCAATATGGGTCGAATTTTTGCTTTTTGTTCTAGTGGTGTATAAGATGACGCGGTAGCCCATATTGTCATAAAAGCGTCTGGTAAATAGAAAATAGCAGTTAACGACGTAGAGACTTTTTTTCCGTGTCTAGTAGATTATGACGCGGTATTTAATTTTCGAGATTGTGAGGTAATTTAATGGTTAATTGAAATAATCAACAACTATTTAGATTGATTGTAATGCAAATGAAGAATCTTTTTGAATGCGTGCATTTACGATTTTGTTTTTGCGGATCTACGTTTGTGCCACCCTCGGCAGGAGGCATCGTAACTCGATGGTTCCTTAAATTTAAGAAGAATTAATCTGATGTCAATAGACTCGCTGACGTTAAGTCACAATTATAAACTGACACAAGCCGACATCAAATGATGATGGCAGTGGTCCATGGACATTCGTGTCTTAGTTGAAGTTGAGATCATCCGATACATTGCTGTTCCGAATGATTACGTTGTACTTGGAGAATAAAAGCTACAGCGTTGCTATTCAGTGACGGAAATTCCAGCTGGTCATTTTTCCTACTCGTACTTCTCATAGAAGCTTCGGGAACGTCTATAGTTTGTAATCTGAGCGTAAAGCATTATTGGGGCTAGACCGTCCTTTCAGTGTGTTAGGCTTAAAAATGATCTGTCAGCCGCCGGCAGCTCATCGGCGCTCACTCGGCGCTAATTAATTCGGCTTAGTTTCGGGTTAATGCGAAAGCGTCATCGCGACTAAGCAATACTCGGCTTCCTTAGCCGGGGCTCACATGACGTTATATTTTTAATATGGAGTGTCTACTTCGACCTATTCTATACTATTGGTTTTTTATTTGATTTCTAGAAAAAAAATCCTTTTATTTAGCGTTCAAATAAGGTGCAGGTCGGTTTTGTGATGTTTGTTTATTTTGTTAGAAAGAGAACAACACTCCTCCTATGAGAAGCTCATTTGTATTATTTAATGGTTTTGTCATGTAAATTACTGTAGCTCGTTTATGTTGAAATAAATGCAAGGAGTAAAATTTTCTAATTAAACCGCACCAACACACGCTGCATAAATCACCCCATGTCAACCATGCCCAAACTCCCTAATCACTATTTAATTATGCGGAACTTTGAGCAGTCCAAAAGAGGGGAAGCCAGTGCAATTACGGCATGTTTTTGTTAATAACACCTCCCGGTCTCCCTCTCATGCTGGTACCTACAATGAATTGTCATATTAAACCTGATAACAGTTCGACGGTTGTCTCCTTCGCACGTGTACAATAAAAGCGAAGCGGGAAAGGGACAGGTGATAGATTAGCGGAAAAAGGTCGGGCTTTTATAACTCTGTTTGCATTAAGATGTACGACATTGCCGCGTGTAACGCCGCAACGAGCAATTTGTGACGCGAATAGCTATAACCAACTTTTTGTGGAGGCTCTATTTTTTAAGATTATACCTTTTTCAGTATTGCGTGGAGGCGAAATGTCCTTTATCGTTTTGGGCTTTCTTGTACAAATATTCCTGAAAATTTGCTCCCATTGGTAAAACGAATATATCACAAAATATGGAACCTTATCTATGTATAAAATGGAAAAGCTTTTTTTTCCTTGGTGTTGTACCATTTAACGTGTCAGCTCAGATCTTCTAAGTTTAAACGGGGTGTTCCTCGGAGTAGGTTGTACGTTGTGTTAATAAAATATTCTTTTACTTTCTTTGCTACTTTTTTTACTTTCATACACATATATTTTTGGTCTGTCTAATACTTAGATGTGACGAGCTTTTCTTTTGTTTCGTTTTTGTTAAAATAATCAGATTGTGTTATATTCAATTGTTTCTTGTATTTCGTCCAAACATTTAATTGGTAATGTGTCAACAAGTCACAGTTAACTGAGACATCATAGGTCTTAGATAATTGAAGTTTTAAAATGTCGTGTTCACGTGCGGCTCACGTGTTCGGTTACAAGAATCGTTAATATGAGATCTCAAATTGTACAATACGTATGCAATGTGCCTAGAATGAGAAAAAAACTCTGTCTGTTTAATATGCTCTCGTAACTGATCTCGTTGTCCTGAGTTGAGTAGACTCTAATGAGAAGATCACATCAACGAGCAGATGAGTTATACATTTTTATATTTGCAAGTATGCGATGGGATCGGGGGAAAGTTATTGACTTAAAAGACGCCGTTAAAATATACTAAGGATATAATTTCAGAAGTATAAGGCAAAATGAATTTTAATCACAGAAACTATAAAACTTCCAAGTTTTTTAACGTCTAGCGAGGCGAGTCGGTAACAGCTAACATCTTCGTGAAGGGTCCCGTAGGGTTTTATACTGATAGCTCCCTTGCTCCGATGGGTACCTTCGCTTTTTCGGCTACACGATACTTTCATTTTAACTAAATGTATATCTACTTTCTTTACAGGTAATTTAACATTTGTTAAGTATTTAAAATAGTAGATATTTAGATGAATAGTTGTGAACGTGTTACGTGAGTGCCTTTCGTATACATTTTAAGGCAAATGCGTTATTGTTTACGAGCATGTCGACATGTTAATGCAAACGTTTATTTCCAACTCAAGCGTAAACAGTACGGCGTCTAAACGCGTAAAGTTATGGCGACCGAGAAAATATTGAATTTCACAGCGGCGTCGAGTGTTATAATATTAATGCGGCTAGAACCGGCTGCAAACGCAATAAAAACAAACAAATTGTACGCAAAATAATACTGTGAGCTTTTCCCGGCCTTCCCGGAATTTATTCTGATGCCTTAAATCCTTATTTATATGATAACGCAATAATTCATCCGGCCCTACTTGGACGGCCCGGGCGCCGCGCCGCGCGGTGAGCGCGCACAAACATCGCTCTCTGTTGAGCGAACACATTGTACAATTATTATTTGCGGTGTTATTTAGTATTCTTATGTAACAGCAGTTGTCGACGAGAACGGGAACCACATGATTATAAGTGAGCGGTTGCCCAAATCTTGTCCGGTTATTAAAAAATATATGCATATCAGAGTTTACAGATATGTGTAGTACTTCTCCGCAGCCAAGACTAGTGCCACACCTCGTGTCGTTCGCAATATCATTTATGTTGGTAAATTATAATAGTTACGATACTAGATGTATGTTTTGCAACTGAACACGGTCCCCGACAAGCATTTGGCGGCAACACCATCCGTGTGGCAGTTGATATTTAAATATGTCAGCTAAGCACATGTATTGAATACACCGCAAATGTATATGGATATTTCTCATTGTAGTGTTAAAATTGTTTCATGGTCAATATATTATATATAGCTAACAACCTGCCACGAGACAACGCTATAGCTGGTACCTACTTATGTAGGTATGTGTAAAAAATTTATATTAGGCATATTTTCATTTTAACAGTATGACCGCGCAATTCGTTGATAATGAATATTGTGTGATCTTTCATTTTGACAGATGTCATCAATTCCAGTGAATGTGAATACATTGCACGTATCCTACAACTGATCAAATGAAATTTTTTATTCAATTCTATTTGTACTTATTTCTGTGCCATAGATTCTCACCTACGCTCGCTGATTAATATCTCCCCCCACATTGAGATTTATCAAAATCAGCACGTCAATATTGTTCATGTAAGTTTTTCTTTTATAAACTTTTATATTTTCCAGCACATGCGTAACCTTTCCCCTTATAATAAATATTCTAGGTCCTGCTTCCGAAAGCGTTAAGAATAGACCAAGTTTAGCAGAAACGCGGAAATGTTATGTTATGAGGTATTTAACGAACAGACAGAACTTGCCAACGCTAATTGCACACTACACCTTAGTGTCTAGCATCTTGCAATTTCTATTTGTCAACCACATATTTCACGTGTAGACTATATTCTCCGTCTTCATTACTTTTTACTTTAACTTATTTCCGTTTAATGTAAAGTCGATAGACAACATTTACGTTAATGAGTAAGTATATTATTCATATTACTTTTAGAACACACTAAGTAATTTTATTATAAAAAAAAAAACAAACAAAAAGGTGTTCAAATGAAATTACATAATCACAATTAAATTTCAAAAATGCCTGCTTGAAACTCTGTACAAATAAACATCCAAAAAAGAGAAACGCGTTTAAACGCACAAAACGTCGCAACGCAGCGGCGGCCGCGTTATCGCATCGTAAACAAAAGTAATGATCGCGCCACATTGCGTTGTGTACAACGATATATAACCAGTGATTAGAGCAACCGGTCGATGCATGGGGCGCTCATTGTGGCTGTTTACGTCATCTATTTGCGACTCAATGTGGATGCTACCAGTCAAAGGGAAATATGATTTAGAATATTTAATCAAATAAAATATTATGCCATATCAAAAGTTGATTAATACTTACTCAGTGCCGCCTTGTTTTAATTGAACATATTTGCGGTATTAATCAAAATGTCTATTATACATTGAATATATAATTTGGATGTGGGGAGCTATAACAGAATACTAGAGAACGGAGTATTTAAAACTACGATTTACCTATACTGTATTCTTTGCCAGTAGGAATATAGCCTAACTCTTCGAGAGTCTTGGGTTTTAAACCTGGTGCGTACATGTTTCTTTTCAATATGATTGATGTATAAAGATTAAATATCGCTTGCTGCCAGAGTGAAAGAAAACATAGCATGATTGACTTTGGTTTTCGAATAATTCATCATCATAATCATTTTTCTTACAGAAGTATTGAAGCGTTACTTTTCGTCTGAAACGCTTGGCTGCAATATTATTATTTTGTGGCGAAATATTGCAGTCTATCCTGTTATTCGAAAGCACTAAGAATCGTAGCTACATTTAATTATATGTATAACTACCTACATAGTTCAGTACACCATCTTCATATGCCATGTACACAATTCAGCGAATATAGTTTCACATCGGGCCCATCAGGCCCACATGTCCGATGTTGCGGATTCGAACCTAAATAATAACCGAGCAATAACTCAGTGCGCCCTAAGTGTGACAGGATCCTAGCCCAGTTGGGGTACATTAACGCCAGCTGGCGTGCGGCTGCTAAAAACTTTGTGACCCAACACACGCGCAATGGATTGTATCTCATTTGTTATGGGGAACGTTACATTTTTTCCTCTGCCATTTTGAAACGTAATTTAGAAAATTGCGTAACTTTCTAAAACAACATAACTCCTTTTTATTTAATGCTATTTACACGTTAGAATCAATTAATGAGCCCAAAAAAGTTATTATTAGGAATAGTAATAAAAGTTACTATTGCAAACTCACGCTCGTTATTATATCTATTTCGAATACGAGACGTTCAAAAACTTAACTATTATGCATTTGTACGAAGTTTTGGAGAAACGATTCGGAAGCTGGTTATGAGTCTATGGAGTTGAAAATGATATAGAGCTGTGCAATGCGTGGATAAGCAGTTCGAAAACAACCTCAACATTTATTGCCGTCCTACAGCAGTTACTACGTACTATAACCATCTAATATAAAAATGTCTAATCAACTGGAAATAACCATGCCGCCAAGCTCGCAGTAAGGCAAACGGCAGATGAGGATTACATAAGGTTACTTTTCAAAAGAAAAGGTAAAATTAACTTGGAAATTCACAAAAAAAACTTTGCTTGCAAAGATGATTAACAAGTAAGAATTGTTATATTTATATTCGAATATTCGAATGACGCGGGAATAAAAGTGAATAGTCATTGCGTTGCAGAAATATTTAACTAGTTTTTTTTTTCATAGTAAAAGGAAAGAAAAATAGGAAGATGTCTCGTCTTATGCCAAGTGGTTACCGTCACCAGCACACTTGCAACATCAGAGAAATTACCGAAAGATTGGCTACCTTAAAGGAACTTTTTAAAGCTACGTTCAAAGAATCCTACATTCATTACGTACCTATATGTACCTACATATTCATACATTACGGAATTTCACACCGCAGCTTGCACGTGCGCGGTAAAAATACAGCGTTTAAAACACCGTTGAACACTGTTGTAAACTAGTATAAGTTTATTGTTTAGTTTTACGTAAGTTTAACGATTTCCTCTTCATTTGAGGTGTGTAAAAGTAATTCTCGCTGCACTTGAATAGTAAATATACTGGTCGGTGTGAACTAACCGACGACGAGCGGGCCGTGCGCGCGCCCTTTTTATAAACCGTTAAACCGTTGTTCTTCAGCAATACCAATTTTTTATATTCCATACACAGGCATGGAATGTCGAAATTTGAGCCGTGAAATGTTTCGGCGGAATGCGGTCTTTGTGCGTGTCGCGTTCCTACGGGATATTGAATGCGTGCGCCGCAACAACTCGTTCCGGACACCTGAAACCTGAAACGTTTACAAAGGCACAGATACTCAGCTCACCAAAAACTCCCTGTGGGGAGGCCTGTGTCCAGTGGCGAAGTGAGACGAGTTGATGGTGATGATGCTTAAGACAGTAAGGTATTTTTATATAACAAAATACTTTTTCATGTCATTTTGTTGGCCATTGATCCCTTTCTGAACTTTACCTTAAGCATTCGACCCTTTAGCACTCTACGTTTAACGGTGTTGACTTCTCAACTCGTATATCGAACCATCCAAGTAGGCGATGTTTACTACAGATATAATTATGTAGGAGTGTGTCCTGCTGACTCACCGGTTTGCTACAATTATATGTATACAAGACATGAAGTTGATGGGTAGCCTGTTTAGAAAAATATATTCATGATAAAACATGAGTCAAGATGAGTAGATTGTAAGACATTATAAAAAAGTTTACCAACGCGGTGGTTAGAAAAAATATACGAGTAGGTATATATTGTTGTTTAAGGGCCTGATGCAATTCGTATATTAATTTATGCGTATACAAAGTACTTAATGTCTATTATTAAATGCTTAAATCGATTTTTTGCCTCACTTCTTACACATACACTTATAAAACAAGCATTAGTAATCTATTCACTGAGTTATATCAATATTCTATCTGTAGATAAAATATCTACAAGTATCTGAATGTCATCTTGGAGAAAACTTTATCACTTGAGATAAACTGCATGAGAATCCATTTTAATGACAGGTTTTAAATGACTTAACCGCCACACTTGATCGCACTATTTTGACTTTTAATCAAATGGGAATAAAGTATATATCACATTTAATTAAGTTTACCGATCAGTATCATTCCGATCCAATATATATTTTTTTTAATTTGAAAAACATTTTATTCTGCACGTAGTGTACAAAGAGAGCTCTCGTTTGAGATACATTTAGTAGCACAGTTCCATTTTTAAAATGTCTAACATGGCAACTTTTTCCATTATTTTGTTATCGGTGCTTTTTTACGCTACTCTGTGCAATACAAGTTCTCTACAAGTGGGAAGTAATGTGAACGGACAGTTGGTGTTCGTGGAAGAAGTCAAGCTATCCGCGATACCTCTGGCGACCAGGACCAAAAATGTGTTTTACAACGGCGACAAGGTTATAAAAGTAAGTTGCAAACTGTTTTAAAATTATTGTAAGCTTTCATTTGATTTGGTGAATGTTACGTCATTATTATCAATACAGCATTTGTAGCATATATTACGGGTACATTAAGAAAGCATGTAGGTAAAATTATCTCTGCTATACAATAGGAGAGGTTCTAAGTATAAAATTCTCTGCTATACAACAGGAGACGTCCTAAGGATAAAATTTCTCATGCGGCCGGTAGAACACGAGAACCGCCTAGAGCAATGTCCACGCTGCGTTTAGTCTTAGAACAACGTGTATATAAAACAAACAAAATAAATGCACAAAACAACCAACATCAACTAATGTTACTTTTAACATCGGGTACAAATATAAACCGATTCAATCCTGCAGTGTTTGTCAAGCAAACCGTGACTGCTGGTTTCTGCTTTGCTATACTTTTAACATAAAATATATTTCTGTGAAAATACACTGGTGATGGCGGAGGATGTCCAGGTTTCGATCCCGAACACATGATCACTAAGTAATAGAAGCTGTATGTACGATACGTGAGCAGATAAGTGATAGGCTTTGTGACATTCACAATTCTACAATAATAGCAAAATGTAATAAATCATGAGCACAATTTATAGACAAATATCACATCGGATAAAAATGTTCAGGCAGCCCGAATGTTTGTTTCTCAACAAAGAAGGAATGAAAGGTTTATTCACGCAAGATAACGAGCACATGATAAATTTCAAGATTAAAAATTATCAATACTCAAGAGATAAATTAAGGTTAGACTTTAAATTAATTTTGTGCGACTTATTTCTTTCCAGAGCATCCTAGCTGTGGATCGCGCGAACTCTAAGGCGAAAGCGGTGATATCGGCTGGCGGCGTCGGCGCCACCTTCGTCAACATCAAGCTCAAGAGTGAAAGAGGCGAAGGTCTCAACTACCAGATACAAGTGTTTGTTTAATCTGTTGTATTAATGTCAATGGGTTCAATAAATATTCGACATCTCTTAGAATGTTCATAATTTGACTCGAGGCAAGTGGTACATTTTCTATTGTTAATATTGTGACACATTTACATTGACTTTTATATGTATGTATATTAGTTTCTTCAAATAACGGGCGTCGAATACATAAGGATAAATAGAAATGATACATTTAATAATAACGATCTAAGCTTGGTTATTTAATAATAAATTTATATAAGATATACCCTGGATAATAAAGTACATACATACATAAGTACATTTTAAATAGTAATGCTTAACAATGCATAAAATAATTAGATTCCATTCTCAGGGCCTTAATAAAATCATGTCATTGTGTTTCCTTTCAGTTCCTAGAGCTATCTAGAAAAAGCCCACGAGCGAGTCGCATCTGTTTGCCGACTCTATCAGTAGACGTAAATATTTGTGTAATGCGTTATTACTTAAAATTAATCGTCCAATGCCCTTTATAATATTTAGACCAGTCAGGTTATTTCTAACTATAAACTCGACTGACCCTTCTATATCTTTCTAAGTTAGGTAGGCTTTGACTCCTGAGATGGACCTTGGACACCCCTTATACAGTTACTACCGGCAGTGTTGCTAATTTTATCTAAACGCCATTAGGAGCTTTATGGACGGTTCTCATCAGTCGTGTTTTTAGTAAAGAAAAGGATTGTTGGGAACTAAGGCGTATAAATATCGATGTCTGAACCTACTAAAATCTGCTTAACGTCACACTACAGCTTGCTGTGCCTGCATGCTATTTCATTTACGATTCCTGCAGAAGAACCAGCCAGGGTGTGTTACGGTGCCCCAAGGATTAAGTTTCTTTAAGTAAAATGTACCCATATAATAACCATACAATAACAATATACCCATTTAGAATATTATCAAGCACATAAACAAAATTAAGTTATTATTTTGTAATAGCGGCAGCAACGCATGAAGTCACTTAAAGTTATGAAGTTACAGCAGCAGGACAGGAGCACTCGGTCCGTCTTAGCGCGCTGCACAATTAACAAACTTGCCAACAGTTTGCAGCGAACAAATTAGTTGTAAAGTCGATTAATGCTCCACTAAGGGCACCGCGGACTGTGCAATGAATTCTCGTTTCATCGGCTATTTAGGTCCCGCTCTTATGTATGGGAATCGATAAGGAAGGAGTATATTACTGCTATTAGCACCGGACTAGTGGATGGTATTATGTAACATGAAGCTAGAAGAGATTGTTACCTCACCAAATACATTACTGGTATTGTTTGCTGCACTGTAGCGGTGTTTGTCTTAAGCTCGCAATGTATGCGTAAATTAACGACGTTTTTGGCATTTCGTATCTTTTCTCGATATCAGTGAGGTACAAAGATGTAGGGAACAGGGGTGACATTATCGAAGCAATCAAATAGTCGTTTACCCAAGCACTGATATACTGGATGTGAACTCAAATGGGATTTCAACTGAGTTTTAATTGTGCAACCCTAAATTTCAACGCAATTTGCCTTAAATATTTCAATATAAGTATTAATGAAAATGGAGTATTAATTTTATTGTATAATGAAGCGTCATTTAAATATTTTTTTAAGATCATAGACGTGAAGGTTACTATTATCGTACTAAACAAATTGTAAACGTAAATTCACGTCTGTGATTTGCCCCAAGAATAGGTAGAGAAAAATAGTACACTCCCACGTTTCACTGGTTATGTTTATATTCC
>DWME01001027.1:0-27521 GCA_018244795.1 Parelbella ahira ahira
TGCATACCGGCGTGACGTTTCATCTGTAAAAATTTTACCCTCATGCGCCTAAAGAAGTTTCACTTCAAAAATCACATAAAAAAACTTATTTTTAATACTAAGGGTCATGAGAATCCATGATAGCTTTTTCCACATAGGTTTTTTATGCTGTCCGACTATATTTGAGTTTGCTATTTATTTATTGTGAAATCTCATTAACATCAGACACCATGCCAAGTTTAGGTCTCTACATTTTAAATGGGCCATCCAGCATCAGGTACTATTTTATAGCACAACAGATTTCTTCTTGTAGAAAATGGATATATATTTCAAGGCAACAAACAAAATGTTGGCTGATATGAAGAAAACTAAATGAAGCTGGTTAAAAATGCATATTATGGTCTTACTTCAGAGGTTTAGATAATTTGAACATAATAATTTCAATGTAATAACAGCTGAGAAAAACATTTCATAATTTCTTTTAATTTAGTAATTATGTCATTGTGTATGGAAACAAATTGTTTTGCTTCATGTAATTTCATTTGAATATGAAACACATCAAATAATAGAAATATGAATACTTTCCTATAATTTGTAAACATTTTAATTCTGTCAAGTTTTGTCTAGTTTTATTTGGTGTAAGCAAATTTTGTTAATATATTAATTAATTTTCCAATCAGGTTTCATAATGGTTATCAGTATGTTATGTTATTTACTTTACTCTTGTCCAATTGGATGGTGTAATCAGTAGAAATAAAAAGTTCACCAGGTTACATACACTAGACTGATAATGATGTCTGGCAACTGTATAGATATCACTTTCGTAATAACACTTTGGTTAATTTATAATATAAATGGAGGGGTAAATTTTAATTTATTATATAATAGATAATTTTATTACATTTATTTGTATCTATTTTGTAAGATTTTGTACATGAATCTCAGTGTAGGATGTAAATATGTTTAAACTGTAAATCACAGGAGAATTTTATTCAGTTTATCATGATATTTTGTATATTATTGACATATAAATGCCAAATATTTACACTCCAAGAGGATTTAAATAATTGCCAAAACACTAAAAATACAACAAAATTTAAAATGGTAATCAGCTAGAATTTAATTTTAGCATTTTTCTGCAACCCGTCTTAAAATTTACTAGATGTAAAAATTTAAGGAATGAATGTTGCATTAAATAATAATAGAAAAATTATAACAATAAACAGTCATTTACCTCTGGTGTGGCATTCCCTCGGAATATTTATTGTGAAGGCATGAACTTAGGCATTGTAGTACTGGAACAGATGTGAAGTTCTCAGATGCTATCATCTCCAAACCACTCCTCTGTCTTTCTTCTTCTTTTTGAATAATCTTGAATAGCTCAGGGTCAGTATCACAAAGATTTCCGTTTAACAGCTTGTTGTTCATGGTTCTTGTATAATAAAGGCCTCTTCTTTGAAATACCTTGGAAATTACAGAATATCGGTATAAAAATTTATAAAACTTCACTTTATAATATTAAAACTTCCATCAAAATAATTCAATATCGACTGAACTAGTGAAAAACAAATCACTTAATATAAAGACCATGAGCATTGACCTCATTGTTAGATTATCAGTATAGTATATTGCAATAAGGAACGGTCGATGGCATCATGTTTACTATTTTGTAATTAGATTACAATATGATTTCTAATATTTTATAGTATAAAGGCGCAATCCACAGACTGACCTAATAGTTAATATAAAATTGTAAAGTTATTTAACTGTAAATATACTCGCTTATAAATTGGTATTGTTTAATTAAATTTTAAGCGTTTATTTACTTACGTTTTACAAAATAGCAGTAAGATGAATGCAGGAAGTTAAATAAAAATCGTATAAAAGTTCACCAACTTTTGTTGATCAAAGTTTATGTAGAGCATGCGTTAAATGTTTTGTTATTGAAGTAATGTCGGATTGGTTAATTTAAACTTACGTTAAAGTGTTTATTTGCTTGTACTTGGCGCTTCGTACATCTCAGAGTTCGACAATAGTGTACGTTTAGTTGTCTTGCTACGTTATAAAAACAAGTTTTCACTATAATACTCATATTTTATAACCGCTTACTGCAGTATTTACTGAAAATATAAGGCGATATAGATTTATTTGCGTAAACATATATGTATTTTATCAGTTTTGATAACCCATTATGAACTTTATAATCATGCAACTTGACGTATCAGCGGGACATTTTGGCGGCCGGTAGATACGTAAGTTCGCCAACTTCACACAAATAAGTGTGTTAAATTACTATTTACTAACGAATAAAAATAGCATAATATTACATATTTATGTATATTAAATTAATACTGCAAAAAAAATATGTTTTAGTTATAAATTAATTATTTAGTAAGTACAACATTTTATATTTACAGAATATTTTAAACTCAGTGCATGAAAACAAATGACTTCAATTACCTTCTTTTACGAGTGGACACGATCACGTAAGATGGTAAATTTAATAGAACTGAGAAATCTAGGCTAGTGCCATTTATACGTGTGTATATTTTATGCGATGTAAATATTACATTTTTTATACATTAAAGTGATGATTATAATTCATGTTTTAACATTTCATTTATAACTTTGTAATAGCGATTGGTTTACAATTAAACATTTATTTTGTGGTTATAGAAAATGTCAAGGCACAAATTTGGAGGGTTGTCTTTGCCTGCTAATCCAAAAGGGTATTAAAGAATAAATTACAAATTAAAAGTCGGGCGGATATGTACTACAATCTATAAAATATATGTACTTAAATAATTCTGAAGAAATAACATATCTTTAAGTTTTCTGTAATAAATATTCTACCTTATTATTAATTTAATATAACATGTTATGATACAATAACTGAAAACGACCTGGCATGACGATGTAGTTAATAATAATAACATTACGTACATGATGCAATCTGCAAAGTATTAAAATAATATTTTAGCTTACTGATGTTATAAAATATTACGTTATTAAATAATTTATATTAATGTACCTATAATATTAGGAAAACATTTCGTCTTTAATCCTATGTGATGTCTAGATATTATTACATTTCTTTGCCGTAAGTCGTATTGCCTTATATCATCTTCGGAATAGTCGATTATTTTAAGATTATGATGTTCGTAGTTTTTTAAGATCTACACGGTCTTCTTGCCCTGGTTTTTATTTAGGGTTAAAAATATGTAATATGTACGTACTTAATATATGACAGTTATTACAAATAATATGATTGATTGTATGTATCCATTATAAATCAATAAAAAATAATATTATTGTAAATACATAATGTACGTTTGTGTATTATATGTATTATAACTAACATGATGGATATTGTACACGTCTTACGCAATTATTATGCAGTTAATCTTGTTTAATTCAAATGTAATAATGTGCCTATTATGAAATATATTATATTTTTTAATAGTAAATTGTACTGAAACTAACCTATTAATATGTATCTCAGCAAAATTAAAGGTTACTCGAATTTATGCAAACTTGCCCTGTTGGTCAAGTGGTTGCAAAGGTGGCTGAAGATGTCCCTTGTTCGAATCCCGGGTGGATAGTTTTGAATTTTTCTGAGATAGATTTTCTAGTAGTGACTTGGAGTCTGGGTCAGTACCCAGCGTATGGCAATAGGTTCACCACCTATTCGATTGTGGGACGTACATATACGTAACTCGTGAAACATAATATAGTACACTCCTCAGCCTACCTTTTCGGGGATTACAGGCGTGGTGTTAGGCAAACTTATGGTTTCTAGAACTAATTATTAATATTATCAACCTTTTTAGGTTCACACTATCGGACACGAAGTTTCTCTCAAACAGGTAAGGGTTAAGGCATACTGTACGGTACACTTGGATTTAACCCTTTGGTTATTCGGCAAGTACCTACTGGTTGGACTTCACATGCTACAGGCTATCTTAGGGATCCTCAAGCATGCAGGTTACCTTTGGGCGAATGACACTTTATCTTATCATTATTACAGTTTTTCTAAAATTTTACAACGTAGTGGATTTAATCACTAATAAATGTTTATTCGGTACGTACGAGTATATTCGCCGTTCCGGAGCGGCATTCAAATAAACAGGTTTATTAATTTTCCGATATTATTAACACAAGTTTCCACTTCGGTGTTTTTGTAATGTTACTGCCGTGAGGCATTGTGTTCCGAGGAAGACTGGCAAGCAGTTCAAACTTTGGATGTAACCACGGACTTGGAAATAATATAACAAATGACGGTGACAATGTATCAATATTTTTTGTTTTCAGAAACTTTTATCAACATCGTATATTCTCTGATTTTCTATCACGCTTGAATGATTCGTGTTATGTAGGCACTTTTAATAAAATATATGTACATAGATTAATGGTAAAGAATAATCGAATTATAAGTTTGTACAATATTTATGAAAGTTAATAGTGTTCCTTATCAAAGTTATCGATTAGCAAACTGAAATAGTAGTCGCATCTGTCGCAGAATCGGTAACCGTCCACGTAGACGTCTTCTGGAGTGGAGACTATTCGATGCGTCCGAAGCAATGCAAAGAATTTTCTTATTATTAACGAGGTCAATTAATATCGTTATTATTCGGTAGATAATGGCCACTGGCGAGAGTAAGATTCGAGTAAAGGGTCAACTCATCGACAATTCCCAGTCTTTACCGGTCTGAAGCAAGGTGACACATTGTCACTTGTACTCGTACTTATTAATTTGGTTATTTGGGTATGAACTAAGTTTAGGAGTAAGACTCGGAGAAAAGCATTAGTTGATAAGGTATGCAGAAGATTTCGTCTTATTGGCTCGGTTGCGAAAATTATAGAGAATAAAGGAGAAGGAGTGGGAGCCAAGATTAACCAGGACTAAACATCTCCACATCCAAAAATACCTGCAGTTCACACCCAAGATTTACGTGTTGAAGATACTAGTTTCACAGTCTCTGATAGACATACCCAAGAGGAACTGATTGACAAACTCATCTAAAATGCTTTACAAACAAAGGTACGTTCGTAGGTACGAAAACAAAATAATTTTCCTCTTTTGTTTCAATAACCAATTGAAAATGAGAAATTATTCTTTTTCTAAGATTCAATGTTAAGGAAATGTGTATTTTATTAAAGTGAACTAGGAAATAGGATTTTTATATTATTCTTTAGTAAAATTGGCGAAATTCCAAAAATATTCTTATCTTTTTGGCACTGTGTTATTTCCATGTGAGCTACGTATTTTATAATATTCAAAAGATTACAAGAACCCTTGTCTGGCCATTAGATATCCCGTATCTTCGCTAAACCTTGCTAAATCAGGATGGTGGCATGTAGTATACTTTGTTGCAGTTGCCGATAAGGCACGTGTCCAGCTGTGAAACGCAAAAAGGGTTGCAGCCAAGTCGAATAATAATTAATAATGATTTTATTACATAACAAATAAGTATAACACAAAAACGGAATTACGGTGATGCTATAAAAAAATATACAGATGCGTATCCCCCATAGCAACAAGCACATTTGCTTGAGTCACAATGGTGCGATATAAATTGACAAATACGAATGATAAATTTTCTTTTTTTTTTTTAAATTTTCTAAGTAGAAAAGAAATGAAGAGAAAAGATATTACATTGACCAGTCTTACGACTAGATTAATATCAGTTTTCAAAGCAGAGAAGTGAAGTAGGTACTCTCCCACGATGCACCTATAAAATTCCCTAGAAAGAATTATAACCGTTTAAATTAAAAGCCTACGCTGATCTGTCGGTTTTGGCAAACGCTTCTGCCATCGCTCCCGCCACTTCATGTGTTACTGTCAAACCCGCGGCTGTACAACTAATTCATTATTTAGCATATAGGTATGTACATAACTTATATTGATATTTATTTTCAATCAAAGACATCATATCATGGATTGTATTCTCAGAGAACAGTTTTCCTCATAATGGAATGTAGACATGTAATACACGGCTATCAAACCATGTACCGTGGCCACTCGTCCTGATCCGTGCCCTGTTTGTATTATAAAATAACAATGGTATGGACAATGCAAACTAGATGGCGTTGTATTTTCTAGTTGTTAGAAAAGTAGATAGAAAAGTTATTCTATGCGGTGGGATATAAAAAGATTTTTGAATAAGTAGAATTGATTCCCTAATATTAGAAAACTAAAATATCTTCTAAATAAGATGAATTCTCCAAATATTTTTATATTAAATTTTTACTTCTTTGCTAAACAAGTAAAATCAAACGTTTAAAAAATTGTCAACAACAGGTACATCTAATAAGTTCATATCAACTTATAAATAATAATAACTAAGTATAAGATCAAGAAAAATACACAAGCTTTAGATATTTACACGATTTATTCTTTACAAGATTTAAGATATACATGACCCCATGTGGTAATTTTACAAATATACATTTATTTAAATACTAGTTTATTATTATTTTGATGCGTTTTACCTTACATTGGTTATCTTTTTAAATACGTTAACAATTATGTTACATCATTTAAAATTTGATTGCATGGAAAGATATAACTAATTGCAATAATTATTATCATTATTCCTTATCAATAACACTGCTAAAGCTACACAATGCTTAAGGTAATATAATCATATTTTTTTCCGGATATTAAAATTTTGAGAACATTAGAGGTGGTCTAAATTACCAGCGTTAGAAAATTTCTTATAAAGCATTCCACTTTCAGTTACTGGTTAGATACATATGACCACAAATTTTACATCATGTACATACATGAATACCTATGTATAGGTAGTATATCTTTCAGTCTGAGAATTGTAATTTTCCTTAACAATTCAAGGTGTTGTGTCTAATTCATTACTCATCATCATCAGGCTGTATAAGTGTACAGGTGGACATAGGCTTCCTCTGAAATTGCCCATAATCCCTACGCTAGGCATGTAGATTGAGGACCGAATTGTACGGTTTCTCGGACGCCATGCCTCTGTAGACTGCACTCTACCACGATCAGCCAGCGATCATTCATCGTTCAGATAATAATAAACGACATATGTATATTTATGAAGTATTATATATACAAGAAATGAACAGGATTAGTTACTGTTCTCTAAGTTTGATCATCATGTAGGTTGACTAGTAACAAGTATCATTTTGCATTAAGCCCGCCCTTAACCTAATAGTGCTAGTAACTAAAATAGGATTAATCATAAGAGAAAAATAAGTTACATAGTCTTTTATAGATAGCCAATACATTTACCTAAACCCAGTACGACAATCGGTGTTACCGAAATAGGAATTTGAACGGGACATACGAAATAATTATTCTGTCCAAGTGCGAAGTGAATGTCAAGAAATATGACAATATTCTATTGAAAATTTTACGTATTGACAGATGTTACCACTGTTTAATTAGACACTATTATTTATTAAATAGTCTGATGATTTTATAGCTGATGTCAATAAATAAGGGAAAACCGTAGATGGTAGACGATACAAACATATGTATTCTATAAATGTCGCCATTGCTTGGTCGTTTAGATAACATTAACATGAAACATTTTGCTCCACTTTATATAAGGTTTGAGCGCAATATAACTTAGAACAGGCGTGCGTCGAATGCTACATTATTTTCCATAAATAAAGTGAAAATAAACTTACGTAGACCCTTGAGCCCGAACTTTTATCACAGTTAAATAGGATTCCATTTGTATAACAATAGACATACAAAGTGGAATTCATTACTTGGTACGTTTACAGACAAACAAATTTCACACAAATTTATCTCGACTACTTTCGATGTACATACATATATAGAAGTGTCTATATGAAACTTATTCATTCTCTAAATACATGTACTTAAATATATATGTATCTACACACAGACGTTTTCAATTTAGATATGCTAACTAATACGTACCTAACTTATTAATCGGGGACGAATACAATTTTTTCCTAATTTTCTTTAAATTCGCTTAATAGAGCCCCCTTTCGTATTCAATTCGCGAAGGCGATTTTATTTTGTTTTAAATCACGCATTGATGTAGATGTCTTCCTTGTCGTTCGCGGGGTAGTCTTTGGGTGGCAGCTTGAAACTGTCTCGAAGATAGGAGAAACGATGGAAGTTGTAATAATATTCCTCGCCGTCCGGCGAATATTGTGGGTACAGCGTGTAAGCCGGGAACTCTACTTCTGACAAAGAGTCTGCGAGCGCGTGTCTCGCAAACTCTTCTTTATATCGTCATGATTGTTCCCTGTACGATTGTTTCTTCGTACACTTCTCCTTCAGAATGTAGCAGAGGGCGATCGCGATCAACACAGCTATGGCTATGGCCATGCTTATGCTGATCCATATGATTTCCTCGTTAATGCCGCTTGTAGATTTTCCTGTGAAACAATGTTTATCATGTCATTAGATAGAGAACACGAAACAGCTTTTAATATTAGAAAATGACGACTACATATGAATTTAATAACGTGCCCATATTAGTATCGGGTAAACCACTTAGTACTTTTTTCTTTATTATCTGAAATAGATTTGCCTTTGGTCTTTTCCATGAATCGCAATAACAGAAACAGCGGTATTGCGAGGCATCATGCACAGACACCAATATAAACCTTCCTTACATTCTCTTATTCTGGGAGCGGATGAACTTAACTGGCGTAATTGGTTCTACGAAATATCGCTCACGAATAGGCCGAAGCAATAAATTGAGGCACATGTATATATAATAAAATTTATAGCTTCAGAAATGGTCAGATTTCCTAAGGGATGTTTAGTTTCTAGCTTGCTAATGGGCAATGCTGAAATGAATGAGCCTCTGGGGAGCGCATTTTCCTTTGACCGAGCAATTTTTGTTAGTAGGGTTTTTGCTCATATCTTTAGTACCTCTTTGCATTACTTAAAACTATTGTTATATAAGATTTATGTTTAAATATGTACATGATGTATAATCGATGGAGATTTATTATAAATATAATATCTTCAAAATAATTATATTGAAAAGAAAATCTGATTAAGTCAAAACAGGTCGCAAAGGTTGATTTCACGGATATTTTTTCGTTTGTTTCGTTAGTTCAGGTTTAATGAAATTATGATTTAAAGTGACACCCTCAATTTGATAACATTTAAACGTCACCGCAAATTTACAATTGTGGGATCGAATTCTTTGCGCTTCGCGTTGTGAACCATACCCTTTCCTTTCGCTAAGCGGCCGATCGTAATTTTGTGTCTGGATTCGCTCAATTTAGGTATTTGAGTTATTATAACAGAAAAATTTAAATTGGAATTAGTTTTTAGGATTCGATCTCGATTCTATTGGGTCTTTAATACTTCCTTTAATAAAATAATATGTAGTTTCAGTCGTACCTACTTAGGTAGGTATATAACGACCGGTATGTATAAAAACCTCTCAGATGAGACCTATTCCAGCTATGGATTTAGACAGGCTGACAATAATGATTAAGATAACGAAAGTATTGATCAGTCTTGTGGGATTTTTACACAGGCCAGTGAGCGTGTGCTGGATAAGTTACCTACCTCCCATTTTGTTGGAATAGCCGCCCATTTTGCCAGCTACCCGCGCGGACACCCCGCCGGCAACGATAAGCACCGCGGCGCCCGTTGGCAAACATATCCGACCTGCAAAATTAATAATAATATAATTTTAAGTTGTACCTTCGAGAATTTTATGCCACAATATAAAGGTATGCAGCGCATATGGCGTACGTAACAAGTAGTAAACTTTGGGTGGTGGCCTGTAGTTTCATACGTAATCGCCTAATTTAAATGCGATGTTTTTCGATGTCTTACTCTATCTCTGGCAGTTAGTTTTGCTAAGAAACGGATTTGGAACAATCTCGTAACATTTGAAAGTAAGAATAATACCTATAATAAAATTTGTTACGCAACTAATAGTTGTATAAATTGCAACGCGTTCCATGGATTTGTTTTTGAGGAGGCTACTCACTATTGAAGAAGACATGGAGTCTAATCCATTTGCTGCACTCTACTGGTGTGTACCTACTTACTATTATGCAAGTATATGTAACTCAACATGTAGCAAAACTCAATATGTAACTCAAAATGTTTAATAGCGTCCTGGAGATGTATGCTCAAATGTGATGTTTGGATGTAACCCGTTTGGCGTCCCATTTTGGCACGCTGATCTTCCGTATGTGCGGAAATCCTGGAGCACATTTTCCACGCTACTCCAGTGCAGAACAGGTGAGATTACTATTCTTATATAGCAATACCAACCGAGTATCCAAGGAGCTACCAAAAGTTCGGAAAGGCTGGTAAAAAACTACCATCATTCAGGGATTAACCGCGCCCTGGGCTGTTTACCATATCGTCTTGTACCCGTAACAGCGTTAGCGCTTCGAGCGCTTTCTGGTTAATACAATAATATTATTTCATTACATTAATTACAGAATATTGAGCCACAATAAATACATTCAATAACGTTCGAATTAATAATCACTGCGTGTTGAAACCACATTATCCATAGCTTTAGCCAAAATTTAATTACGTAGTAACAAATTCATGCAAAATTTATAGATATACAAATATAGCAACACTCAATCAAAGTGATAAAACAGGAGGAACGTGGACGTAACAGAGTTAAATTTTCATCGTTTTTATTTTATTTGTTTCACATTTCGTCACAATTTATATTTCAATGATGTTTAAAATAAATTTCAGCACAATTGTGAATATAAACACACACACAAAAATTTACCTACATTAATATGTACCTACATATCTGTACTAAATTAGCAATAAAGTCAATATTTAAAGTACGGGCAGCTCTCGTGACACGTATTAGGTACCTATAACAATAAGTTAACAGCAGTATATTTATTACGCTTATACTCGTAATAATAAAAGTATAACTGAAGTCAAAAGAACTTGGTAGAAGTAATTTGCTTTTTTACAATATTTTTGTCTAATCTATTCAAAATAATATTAAAACGCAGTTATCCATTTAATAAACTCTAAAATGGTTTGCAATAATTAATGCCTAAATTTGTTTCTATAGATTAATTAAATTTTTATATCTACTTACGTAAGGACTTAAAATGCCAAGACCGTTTACGTAAAAGGTTTCCAAGCCCTATTTTTTAATTAGGGTCAATTTTTTTTGGAAAGGTCTGATTTTTAAAGGAGCAAACGAAATATTAGTAATCGTAAATGTGTTTAAATACATCAGCATCCCACAGCTGGGTAAAGGAGTTAAATCATTATAATTTACATGTAATGGCCAAATGGTCCACTTCGTGTAACATACAATTATATTAATATTTCATCTCATATAGGTACCTACTCCTTTAGAATAGGTTGGAGCCAGCTGGTAGACCATTGTTATAGTTTAATACGATATGCTATAATATTAGGTATATCATTATTAATAATTCAAATTAAAACCTTACCAATAATGAGAGCCATAATGAATTTGTATTTAGCCCTCAGAATAGCTCACGCGTTCAACTAGAAATTTTCACCGAAGTCCAGCCGCGTCCGGCGCCGGCTTCCCCCTTTGTGTATCTGAAAACAAAGCGAATAGCACAAAATGGGAGGTCAAAGTAGTGCTGGAAAGTTATTTTGCGTGTCCTTCTTACGTGGCAAATGCTGAGCATTTTATGCTAAAATGTTCTATTCAGATGATTATGTTCTACCAAAAATCTAGTCAGTCGCATAGAACACGACAAAATTAAAACGGATTAATTTTATATCATTGATAATAATCAAATCAATAAATATAATCAATCATAGCACATGGAGTGGGAAGGTTTAGTTGAAGATTAGGCGTCAGTATTCCCCTTGATAGTCAGTAAGTACCTAATAGATTCATAATAATTTTTGTGATTATTATTATAATGAGGGCAATGTAAATAAAAACCTATTTAATGCAAAAACACCGATCAATTATTAATGAATATTTTGGTGTAGGTATATCAAGATTTATGTTATGAATACGAGTTACTAGGTATACAACCGCGGCAGAGACACCCAGGAAGGAATACTTAGTTACGAAGGTTTAAGGAAAAGTAAAACTCTTTGAACTTAAAGAATCCGTTAAACTGCTGCACAATTATCGTATTGAGATTTATTTTGCACCTTTTACGGTTCAATTGATGAAAGCATTTCGTTTATATTAATACGGCGATTGGCTCTGAGGAAAAGTAAGCGCTTTCTTTTTCCGAGAAGTTATTTCATCTTTATTTTACTTGTTATAACAAAATCGACATTTTCACGCGAGCAAAGTTCTATGCCCTATGTATATATAAACAAGAAGTTCGGAAAACATTGTCTAAGAGCGTCGGAGAACGGTTATGACTTTATGAAAGGTTTTTATAGATAATCAATTGTCCATTCAACTAGTTACGAGCAAGAAAGTGTGCAGTCAAATTATTATTAGTTACGATACAAGGGTATCAAAGTAAAAGTAAAATTTTTGAAATATAACCTCTGTAATACTTAATTTGTAGAAAATGAGCAAATACCCACTTGTTTTCCGCACGATTCAATCTCTCTTTTATATGTCAGCATGAACAATGTGCCGCGAGGACAGTTAAAGAAGCACTTCTATTTAATCCTCGATTTAAATTCCTTTCAATGCAACAGTCCTTTTTCGGTTTGGGTACATTATATTATTATCTTGACTGCCTCGTTGCTCGAGTGGTTGCAAACGCGACTGCCTATCGGAAGATCGTGATTACAGGCGTGATGTTACGTTATCTAGCGTACATTATATTAAAAGATGGAAAAAAAAACGTTATACGCCGGCTTATTAAATTAACATAAATATCTATAAAGATATACCTATATTATTATAGAAATGTAGTGTATTGTAATAATTTGTATAATCTATTCCAGATAAAATTAAGGGCATTTTGTATATAAAATACCAGTTGGAATATAATGTTGTTAGGAAATCGTTTTCAATTTAGAGATTGCGATGATATCAATCAAAGAAATGGCGGTCGTGAACGTTGTAGTTTGTTGTACCTAACCCGCAGGTATGGCGCTCTTGTCAGTTAATTGCTGTTTGCAGTCTCACTGTATAAAACGGCACGTTTATTTAAACGAGCTCAAGATTCAAAACTTCAATCTAAAGCTGTACAATTTAAAAACGAAATACTTATTTACTTATATTTTTTAACGGTTCATTTACATTCTTCAACCGTTCTTACAACCAATAATTATTTTATTGCGTGTCTATAAAAATTTCAGTGTCTAATAACATTTTAGAATAAAGGTTTGTCAGATTTCGAATTATAATAGAACTGGCTGTGTGCCGCGGTTTAATCCGCGAATTTTTGTAGTGCGATCGGCAAATAAGACACTTCCGGATTTATTATATTAATACAGATATAACATAAACTCACGCCTGTAATCTCCGAAGGGGTATGCAGGGGAGTGTAATACACTCCCAAGTTTCACCAGTTACGTTTAAATCCCATAATGGAATAGTTGGTTAGCTTATTGCCTTATACCGGGCATAGATGACAACTCCGAATTACTAACAAAACATTTTTACTAGAAAATATAAGTTAGAAAAATCTAATATTACTTGACCCGGGATTCGAACCCAGGACGTCTCGATCAACAGTCGTGCTTTAAAACTACTCGACAAACGAGGCAGTCACTATTATAGATATAAATATGTATACACCAATGCAAGCACAGTGCCGTGCTCAGGTTTGAAAAATAGGCAAATTTTTCATTCTCATATGTCAAAGCTTGACATTTATTGTTGTCGACCGTAAATAATATTTAATACAATAACAAGGGTTGCCATACGTTTCGTGTACACGGAACCGTTATTGTATTTGAACACTGTGTCCCAAACGTCTCCTTGTCCCATTTTTTTCAAATAAGCGCGGATGGATGCGGCGCGAGCGGGAAATATTATAAATATTATTACGCAATTAGGAATGTTAAATCTAGCTCTAAATATGTTTTGTCGATACTTTTTTACTTCATTTGGTAGATAGGGATATAAACTGATGAGCGTTGATTGTTGGAATTATTTAAATACTATTGTACGTTATATTTGTTATATAATTTTTTTAATACAACATTTTGGGCGTACTTAGGTACTGTGTTTATTTGTTAACATTCCGTATTGCGCCCAACAATAATGGCAACCTCAAGTATTACATTTCGAAGTAGATTTCAATAAAATTTTTAGCGATGTTCGCCCTCATGTATTCGGGATATGATTGTTTTTGAATGCATGGAAATTTCAGGAAAAAGGAAGAAAATTTTTCATACATGACAGATCAGACATTTTACTCGCAAAACAAAGGTATAAGGGTGAAATAGGTATTGTTTAAACGAGCAATAAAAATAAGTAATATTTACATAAACTATATAAAACATATACTTAAACTTCAACTTATACTAAGAAAGCAGGAGTAGCCATATCGCTACAGGACAGAGATATATTTTCTGGCGAATACACCCACCCTACCGTTGTAAAAGGCATCGGAATTTTATGTACATTTTATTTTTGAAACTCAGTAAACGTAATTTTACGGTTTGTGAGCATTTAACAGCTGTGGTATAAATTGCCGCGTGGAGAATTGTGACTGATTACATCAAGGGACTCATTAGTCGAATAAAACACTGAAAATATATTTATATATGCACTTCGATATAATGTTGATTGCTGTATCAAAAGCAGAAACATTCAATAAATGTATCTAAAACATGATAAACGGGGTTGACTTTTACTCATCTACCGATAGGATGGGACCGTTGACGCGTTCTGAGGTCGACTGAGCTGCGTGCTGCTTAGTTTGACGGATAGTTTGCGGATTGTTGCCGTTGTTTTGGATTTTGAATTCTCGCATTTTAGATGATTTGGAAATCTTAGCTGTGCAAGACTCTGTGGCTTTCATTTAGGGGATAGTGTTGCCAACTAGGCATGCTGTCATTTTTTGAGTAATAATATTGTGCCACTATCCTCATTAAAAGACGCTCAAATAGGTGTCCTACTATAACAACATAATGCAGCATAACCCTAATATCCCCCTGAAGAAGTGGGCTGAGGATTATAGTATCTTCTCACGTTTCACATGTTACGTAATATACCTATCCCATTATGGAATAGGTGATGAACCTATTACCATATCATCATCATCATTAAGTCAGCCTTTTCCGTTCCACCGGATTATAAATTCAGACATCGAGATACTATTGGGGGGTTTCAAGTTAGAAAAAACTGAGAGTACTCGCTAGTACTCGCTGGTTGTGTAGTTAACATAACCAAACTCATAAATTCGTTAAGTTTACGGTCTGTTATGCCTGTTCACTGATATAATATGATTAAGAATAAACAAAATAAAATATTCACCGAACATTTTCGACGCAACTCGGTTACGTCCGGACGTTTCCAAGGTCTATATTTTGAGCTCCTACCAATCAGACCTATGGTTGATATATTTTTCTAGTACATAATTAATGGATAAGTATGAATCACGAAGAAATTGATAAAAATATGTATGTATATAATATGTATATGAATTTTGAAGGGTTTTTATTTCGGTGTGGTATAGTTTTATTAACTGGGTACATAGTGTGTACCCTTTACGTTTTAGGTTCACAGGTAGATATTTTTGCAAGAGAATTCTCTCAGAGCATATATGGGAGAGCGCGTAAATATATCATTTTTAGGGCGGCATACGTAGAGCGTGGTTGAAGACAGTTCGCAAATAGAAAGTGCTTTAGAAGCAAATTTTCAAACAGAAAAACGTTTGCTTCGCATTCTCCTAAATCTCATGAAATTACAACTCAATTTTCTACGAAATACAGAAAATCTCTTTGTCTCGAGAGGAATATTAACATGTGTTCAAGCCGTGCCAATTTATCACTAATAAGATGTGTGATGTAATTTATGCTTTGTACATCGTGGAATATATTACGTAAGATCTTCATATAGATTCATTGCAATAGACAAAACTTCATCATCAGCCTCTGGATGTCCACTGCTGGACATAGGCCTTCTCTAATCAGGTACATTCCTTCGGGTTCTGGGCTTTCCTAATCCAGCAGCTTCCCGCTGTCCTCTTCAGGTCGCGAGAAAAAAAAGAAAACTTCAGTCATGATATATTGAAATTTTTGCATTTCATGCTGACATGTCTTGCTATTATACATTACAATAAAAGGTAAATACAACATTTGTAACAATAGATTATTTTTATTTACAGCACTTTTGGGCATTTAACCCTCATTATTTGAACAAGTGGACTGCGCTACTGTTTGACTGCAAACTATTGTGTTTGACATTTGCTATATGAATGCACAATAAATGTATTTAATTCAATGTATCTGTAACACATATGACATAAAGGGTTTGGCTTTTCACTATTATTCTCATGATTTTTTTTTGCACAAAACCAATCCAGGAAGCTATTGGCTGGAAAAGGTCTTAACGATGATAAAGTAGCTCGGCTCATTAGATATTGATTACGCGGTGACGCCATAGTTGACGACATCAGTAAGCGGCTAGCGACGGTTCTACTCACAGTTGACAGTGACGCATAGATTTCGGAAATGGCCTCTCGTGTTACTACTGCGATAACCAGGAATCCGTTTTGTTAGTCGCCACAAAAGCCTCGTATTTTTTCTGCCATCTTTTTAAAATATGGATTCCATAGCCAATGTCCCCGTCGTCAATTTCTTGTAATAACGATAATGTTCGGTATAAAGTTCCTTGCTTGGAAATTTCACTTGCTTATAATATAGATTTCTCACCCAGCTCAAACAATTCTCGATTCTGTACTTGTTTTAATTATGTAAAAAACTTTGATGGTCATACATACATACGAATAAGAATGATCCTAGATTAGCAGCAGATTCTTGGAGAACTTTTAGTTTTCGTTGAGGTTGTGAAATTTTTTTATATGTATGGCTGTACAAACATTTTTCAATATATACATATATATCCCACTAGTTGGATGGTTCACCATGAACGTTCATGTGTTGTAATCATCACTTAATGTTAGATATGCATGTGATACTCAATTATACATAAATAGAGTTCTAGAAAATGTGCATTTCTAAGGTTTTATATATTAGCATAAATAGGTTTGCGCTCAGCAAAGGATAAAGTCCATTTACCTACTCTATGTTAATAGAAACGTCAGGCAAATGTAGCTACTTAGCTCCCAGTTATACAGCGTTCCTTTATAATGCTTACATTTAATTCTCCCCAAGTAAGTACTGTATTTATAGCGAGTTGGATACGTTAGACTGTTTGTCGAATGCCTCTGACAAGGACTAACGACCGTTATCTAACAACACATCCGAATGACAACTATATAAATGTGTCTCTATCATTATTATCTACTATTATTAAGCATCTTTGCAACGCTTTGCTTTTAAATTTCTCACAGTATCAGACCAATAACCCCTAGTTCAGCTCATGGGTCCAATTAACACAATTTTCACGCCTTAATTTACTCAAATTATAAGCTAGGCGTATCATAAATACATCGTAGTGTGATAAATCATGATATCACGTCCCATTTAATGATGAAAGGCGGTGTGACACAATTGGCGGTGACGTCACGTCGACGCGGACGTACTAAGCCGCTCGGCGTAATTACGCCTACGCCCTATATCGTGTGCACATCTACTTTACAGACGTGTTATAGCATGAGCGGAACGAAGAACGCGGTGAACGAAAACGTCGTTCGATGAACGAAACTGCTTAATTTTGGATGCTTAGTGAGTGTAGAATGATTTACTTATGTATTTTTTTATTATTGCATAAGGTGACAGGCAAACGGGCTATCTGATGGTAAGTGGCCAGCATTGCCAATAAGATTTGCAATACCGGAAGAATTACTAACGCGTTGCCAGCCCTGAAAGATTCTGTTGACACTTGTTGAAGAATTCCATGTCATAACACTTTGGGAACACTTCGGGGGGAAGCCTGTTCTAAAGCTTGCATGTACTATTATTATTTTATATTTTATTAAATGATACTGTGCAACGAGTACGTCATTTTAAATTATCTTTTTCGTGATATTTAGTATATTTCACTGACTACTTCATATGTAGGTCACGTTATTGTTGTGTTAACTAAGTGAGGTGCGGTAAAGTCCTCTCAGGTGTTTGGAAAATTTAAATGCTAAGTAAAAGCGGGAGTGACTGCCAAATGAGCGACAGAATCATAATATGCCTATGTATGTATGTATATAGAAAAAGTACGGTCATCCAGGTACTTTACTTCAAGCATTTATATGTGAAAATTTATGTCATTTGGCTCTTCCACACGTGACCTGATGTGCGATTCATGATTTGTTGGAAGAGAGAAGAGGTCTATGAAATCTGGATATAGCTTAAATAATCGTAAGTGGTATTTTAATGTATTGACTAGGTTTGTTTTAAGATCGCTGGATAACAGATTACCACTAAGTAATATAATAAAGAAGCTTTAAAGAACGAAGGCATAATTTATATGCTGTCAACAATATGTTTTTAAACACTATGCAATATAAATATATGAGCAATCTCTATATGTCGATACGTCCATGTTTATTTCTTTGATACACAAATATAATAAAATTTAAAAATGCACGGATTTGTATGTTATGTACAATATTCTCTTAACCGCAATGTAACATACATATATAGCGCATATATATGCCGATGTGTTCAGCACTTAACTGATTGATTTTATTGCTATGGACGTCCAGAGTGGACGACAAAGGTCCAATTATCGTACGTTTTACACGGTTATGTTCCAAACGGGTTCGGTTGAAATAGTGATTTGGAATGACAATAACATACCAGAATTAGCTATTTGGGCCATTATTGTGATATTTCCGATGTAGGTATTCCGCGGAAACGGAACGTAATGCATGAATAATTGCTAAACGCTTGAGTGTTTGCGGGTAAAAGTAATTTAGAACAAATACCGGTTATTTTCTAGAACCATAACGATAACATAAATTAATTTTGATATATTACTAATTTACTACACATTTTAAAAATAATTCATTCACATTTAAAATTTATATTATTAAAACCATTAAGCAGATAACATTTTTGTTTCATTAGCGCAGTGCTGCGGGCTAGAAACGTTCGTTATTTAAAATACTTCTAAATTCAAATTTTTTCATCGGCACCTTAGCGGTCAGCTTAACCACAACTTAAGCCTGAATTCTTAAAATGGACGTAAGTTCAGTACCATTCCGTTGTTCGTTTTTTTATTCTTTGATTAAAAAGTTCCACAGACATAAATATAACATTTTCTAGATTTTCAATTTATTCAAAATAACCGCGTTATTACACACAAATAACCTTGCACCCTTGTAATTGCTCTGCCCCCGCAAAGTTATTATCTCAAGGAGCAATAGAGTGGTCGGAGGAAATTTGTAGAAGATACGTGATGTGAAACGAGACCGCTATTTAGAACATTGTGCAATAATAAATTTAATAAAACTATAGAAAAATGTGTTATGTTATATTGGGAAGAAGCACAACGATAAATGAAATATTCTTTTTAATTTTTAAATTGTCTACATCATATTTTTTTAACTTTTTTAACCAGATATATTTTGACGCTTTGAAAAGATTGCCATATTTTTCTGTGTTCTAAATAATGACAGTTATTGGAATTCTTGCTTCCAAAAAAAATAAGCCTAGAAAATGTTCTATTGGCGCGCAAAACTGATATAACTTTTTAATTTGATTAGCGCTTCAAAACTGTCTTATTTGTTCTCACAGATATACTCGTATTACCTCAGGGAGCAAAAGAGCGGATAACCAAAAATTGGAGCTGGCAGCTGTTTGGAGCGTTCATTTTTCATCTTTAATTTAGAGCTTTAATTTTCACCTAGAACAATTTTTTCCTTAAGAGTAGCCTAACAAGCATGAAAATATAGCAATGCGTAGGAAAAGTGCAATCCATTTATGTCTGGGCGACCATTTTCGCTTTAAATTTGACTTTATACCATGAACGTTTGTCGGAAAAATTTTATCTCCCCTAAAAACATTCGAAGTGGTTTAGCGTCTTTTATCTTTAGAACAAATGGCAAATGCAAGAAAGTTTCTTAATCTTGTACAAGGTAGAATTATTACAACTGAGGACGATGAATACATTAAATAATAGCGAGAGTCAGCAGGTTGATTGTTTAAACATTTTCTATATCTACATTACAATAAAGCACGATAGAAACGTGTTCCATTGTTAGATATTTTGGAATGTTGAAAAAAACCTTTTATGTTTTAGAAGTACCTACTATTCGAAAATTTAGTTTACCTAATCTAAAACTGATGATGCAACGCATCTTTCGTAAAACTGAAATTAGCTATTTCTAAAAAATAAATGTCATAGAAGTATTGCAGTTATTATATTATAAAGGTTCTAGCACACACATAACAGTATGTCTATACATATAGGTAGGTGTGTAGGTCACATTCGTTATGAGCGTTAGAAACTTACATGTGTTCGTATATACTTAATAAAACAATCTACTTATTTCAGTACCCTCATTTGCAATTGGAGGTATAATTTTTATTGTAACCTTCAATTAAAGTGGTTAAACTCCAAACAAGCGCGTAATGAATACAGCAATAAATTCCCCTTCAGTGATAATTTGCCGATAAGTTGATTAATAGTGGTTTCAGATATTGAGCGTGGTTTGTGGTAGGTTTGATTGATCACAATAGATATTAAATGTTCACAAACTTCCCAGTAGATATTCGAATGAACTGTCATAGCCCATTAAGGTTTTTATCGGAAGAGGGTGATACGGTTACAAAGTGTACAGAATAAAGCCAAGGAAAAATTAATATTGCTATTACTTTTACCCACGGATTCTTAGAATAAGTATCAAAGCTTCTATTTTCTCAAGTTGGATGGAAAATGTACATCTGTCACACTTGTTTATTTAACACATATGGTTGTTAATAGTGGAAGTAATTTAGGATTCAGATCACATAATCTGCGCTCACGTGGACGGGTCAAACTAGTACGTGTCTGTGGCAGTGATTCAGTAAATTGAATGAGGGTTTTCTTGGGAATGACCTTGCTGACTTGGTGTCCAAACATCGCGTTATGTAAAATCAATGATCAGAAAAGGCTAAGCTAGACGAGTTTTGGAAACAATAAAATTGGACGACTTTTGTTCTCAACAAACAATACTGTCAATGGACAGCAAACAAAACAGTTTCTGTGCAATAAATTAGTTTTACCTTCTGAATATATTTGGGAAGTATACGTGGTGTAACATGATAAAATAGAACTCTATGGTAAACACAAAATTGTATATTAATCTAGTTATGTATGTATGTATGTCTCGTGCAAAGAAATTCTGAACTGCTAATACCTTGGATATACAAAAGTAAACCTAATAACACAAAGACAAACCAGAATTCTATATTTATTTATTTTCTGCTCAGTTGGGAATCGGATCTGATGCACGGGTGAGACTAAAAGGATGGTCGATTTTTCATTGGTTGAAGATAAACTCAATATTGCTAGCGTTATCAATATGATAGAGTTAGACCTTTTGGTTCTTTAATGAAATGTTATAGATATTTTAACAAAACTTCTTACATCTGTTGTGTAATTTTTCGATAATGATATTCATTGTGATATGTAAATAAATAAATTTCTTTCCATCAGGTGGGATTGCGGCCAAACGCGAGCCTATTTGTACATAAAATAATAATAATAATAATAATTGTAGGTAATTATTAATGGCTTAAGGAATTATGTCATTTCTCTTGTTGAGAGATTGTGAAAACAGAAGAAAATTAAAAAAAATTCGCCTTTACAAACATTTGTTCCTGGGTACGAGATTTTTAAACCGGAACTGAATTTAATTACGTGTCGGTTTACACAACAATTTCATACGTCGAAATATTCAAAAGTAGATTTTAAACTAACAATGTAATAGTGAAAATCGCAAATATGTTTTCCTACAAAACTGTACAAATCATAAACTGACAAACAGACAGGCTTTTATATCAGAAAATGATATTAAATATTCTGAACATGTCGACACAAGAACCTCCTAATATTGGAAATACGGGATTTCGGGAAAGTAAGTTCTGTGTCTAACTGTCTTTTATACGATGTTCTAAATCACTATCGCAGACAATAACTATTAGGGGTGAATAGAGCCTTAAAAATTATGGAATATATTTGTTCACCCCTAGCCAGAAAAACCTCCTTAGGGAATTAAATTTAAGAATTTTAATTGTTCATGACTCTACTGAGATTATTTTAAAATCTTAATAGCAGAAACGAATCTCTCCAAGAATACGGGAACCCTCTGACATTCTACCGCGCTGGCCTATTGCACATTGGCGCAAATACGGACAGGTAGCTAATCAGTACCTTTGAGGCTGTCAATGAAGCTTGATACCTTATTTTTAACGATAACTGCTGAGACGAGTTGCTTAAGGTGGCTTTTAAAGCACGGAAACGCCCGTGAAATATTGCTTCTAGTGGTTACCTATTTGAGTGCTAACCGCTCACCGCTGTTCTTGGCTTTACAGATCGCTTGCAATTTGCCACCCCGTCAGTGCCACGAGCGGTTGTTGTAAAAAAGCGGAAGTGCTTGCATTCTATCACATAAAAACGCAAATAAATTTTAATTTTATGATGACACTTTAGTATGAAACTTACAGAATTATATTCCTGTGAAATATTGTCTGACTTAGTGCGTAGATGGAAAAAAATCTGCGCTGTCCTACGGTAACCAGTGAACCTACTCATACGTAAGTCATCTGCGGTGCCACGTGGTTTAGGGAAGTCCTAAGTAGCTTGGGGATTGAACAAGAGCATGCTAGATCGAGCAATGATCTTAACAAAAAGAAAGCGCCGTGCAGTATTCCATTATTCCATAAATAATAAGCTTGGTCGGTGATCGTGTCATTTCTCTTAGTAATATACAGACTACCAGCGCGCAAACCGCACTAATAACTTTTAATAATTTGAGAAGTTGAAGAAATTCTATGCCATTAAAAATTAAAAAACAAAGGATTACGTGAAACTCAACAGAAGCCCTTTTGGTATAAATATTACAATTCCAATAATATTTAAGCTCTAGAATTTCTCGAAATTAAAATTAACGATGCAATTGTGAAACTTGATAAACAGAGGCATACACACACACAGAAATAAAGTAAACGTAAACGACATACACGAATAGAGTTAATGGACAGCTTTATCACTTCAATGCGGTTAAATAAAAGCCATTGAGGTTGGCTACTTAAAATATAATATTGCTTCTGTGTACATTATGATTTGATGAATTTCTGAATTTGTTAGTACATTTTTCCAATTGTATGGTGTAGTATCATAGTTTTAATGAGTATCATAATGCTAATCTTTGCGACGAAAAACTTAATCTATTATATCAAGCTACCCTGAATAAGGTTGTGATTTTACAAAATCATTTCGCAGCGTCGCACAAATTAATTTTCAGAGGCAAACGATTTGAACTCCTAACTCCTTTGGAACAAATTAAAATGCAGATACTTTATGGGAGTTGCAAAGTTCGAGACGGCTTAATGTTTTTCAGTAAACTTATATTCCTGTACAGGTATGGAGCATTATGATTATTTATTAAAGCATTTTAAATTATATATCGTTCTTAAGATAGACAGTTGAATTTATATTAGGTACTCATTTGCGCTTCTTATTAGTAATTTTGTGCTGTTTGCTTGTGTCATCAGATACCTGGTTGAGGCAATTAAAAAAATAATTTTTTTCCTTGGGAGCTGCCATTTACCCAAATGAGACTTAAGTGCTTTTAAGGT
Organism: Parelbella ahira ahira; assembly: GCA_018244795.1. Lineage (NCBI taxonomy): Eukaryota > Metazoa > Arthropoda > Insecta > Lepidoptera > Hesperiidae > Parelbella > Parelbella ahira. Next base: position 23,783 of record DWME01001027.1, read on the forward strand.
TAGGTTAGAAAGCACTTATTTTAGAGTACTTACAGACGGAGGATAAAAATAAAGCGGGAAAGCGGTAGCGTACAGAAATTAGAAAAAAAGGATTATGGCACAATATGTCTCAAATAACAAAGCAATAGTAAGAAGCAAAAACAGTTACGGAAAGGAAAGCAAAAAAAATATATTAAATTGTAAGAAGAAATGTAACATCATGCCTGTAATTCAAGAAGGGGTAGGCAGAGGGGTGTGGTACACCCCCACGTTTCACCAGTAACGTTTACGTCCCATGAAATAGGAGGTGGGCCTATTGCCATACACCGGGCACTGATCCAGACTCCCGAGTCACTACTAGATATTCGAAGAACTACACTACTCGAAATCGATGTAAATATAGGGAGACGTGAAGTATATTTCACTTTTAACCAAAATTTTACTACTCTGGCATCTATTTACGGTTTAAGGATTGTTATTAAAAAAATCAAAAATTTCGCCAGCATTCTTCCAAAGTTCGCGTCTCAGATTAGGCTGACATGCGCCATTTACTTCTATTAATTTAAGTACGGGAGCTCTTTGTCCACAATGTAAAGTTATTGCCGATTCACAGCCTTGGCAATTTTGGAATAAATGAACGTTAATACAAACTTCATATAACTTAAAGACTGAATTATAGTGATTTGTCTTAGTCCGCCCTCACATATTGTACAGAGAAGCCAATGCTTTGATCTTTACTGGTTTCCGAGTAACTTTGATGAATTAATCAAATAGTTCTACATTTTATTTGTAGAGTTCGTTGGGAAATAATTTTGTTGCCGCACGGAAAATGGCAAAGAGCTACATAATTATACTGGAGAGGAAACCTTTTGCCTTCATTTTATCGAAAAACTTGTGTCTTTTAGGTTTTTTTTTTTTTCGTCAGGAAAACTCAGGTCGAGTAAGAGACCACTCTTTTTAAAATTAACACTGTATCAATAAATATTTTTATCAATATAACATTAGATGGTAATTAAATGTTACTGTACAAATGTCACATTATAAATTTGAAAGGTCCTAGAATATTCCATACACTTCATTGAATAATCGTTTGTGAACGTAGATTTCGGTTGATAAATTAATTAGTTCTACCTCAACATTATTGTAAGATTAATGTAAACATTTTTGTTTAAAGTCTGTAGCGTTGGAGAAGATACACCTGTATTAAATACACATGCGTGTAGATAACACTATGAAAAATTTTATAATATGATAATTTACAAGGTATAAAATTTTCCCCAAACTCGGTCTCGACACCTTTAAAGAGGTGAAGGTCGCAACAACTAATAAAATGAAGGGTCTGACCGTGATACACTTTATTAGGTCTCCGTGGGCCCATTAGGAGCTCGCAGAAGCAGATGCGGAGGGCGGGCGGTGAAAAATTGTGAAAACAATTTCCGGCCAAAAGGGGCTGCCTTGTGTTTCTGTATACGACGATTTAAATTAGCAGCCTTCGGGGTAATAAAATTACATACAATTTTCCTGATTTATACGAGTCTTTGTAACTGTAAAAAACGAATGAGATAGTCACAACCTCCTCGCGTTCTCTCTTAAACGGTATACATTTATACAATTTTTACTTATTTAATGATAACTGCTTATTAATTATGTAAAACAATACATTTTTGTTATTAATATAAATAATTTTAATAAACGCTTTACTCATGCGGCTAACCGGTCGGGCGGCGAACCGCGCGTCTAGCAACTTACATGTTAATACAAAACTATACGTCGTATGTCCACAAGTCTGCAATAACTCTCCATAACATTTCCCCAGTCAGTCTCTTAAGTGGCTATCCGCCAGGAGTTGGATAACAACAGAGATAGGCGGGCACACACAAATATTTGCTTGTCTCCGGTTTATTTACTTTGTCCGTAGTTCATCTGTCGCGTTCCTAAGTTAATAGTCTCAGCAACCAATTGCAAAGAGATTACAACATCCGATGTGGCTGCATTACGGAATTAAGTTTTAAATCTAAATGGAAACATAAAATATAGAGGTTTTTAAACTGGCTGTTGAAAGTCTGTTATCGTTAGAGACAATGTAATTGTTGAACAAAGTATTTGGTTTCTGCAATATTTAATCGTTTTTTATAAATACATACTCAGCTATTTATAATACTGTTTTGCACGAGCTTGTATCAACACAAATTTCACACGAAGATGTATCTCATCAAACGTACAATGTACATAAACAAACCGCTGAATCCGAATAGCCTGAAACGAAAATTGGTATGCTTCGAGGCAAATTCTGCTATACTCGTCAGTGCAGCGAGGGAAACTCTCGGATATCTTTATAAATCAGTCTGAACGTGAACTCTGTCGTAGATTTATCGTTCATCAGTCATTGATTTTAACGTAGGTATAAAGCGTTCGATAATTTTGGGGAATCAACGTCCATTTAAAATGATCTACATACGTCAATTAACTAAATTAACAGTAACTATAATAAGAAATATTATTGGACTGGTATCCGTTAATCAATGAAAACGTCGAGCCGTACTCAGAAGTTCCAGACTTCCAGCCAAGTCAGATGTTGTGATTTGCCATTCGTATAATATATTAGTACTCAATAAATACACACTATGTAATATTGTTTTACCCACATTATGTGGCATGTGTATAAAAATTAGAACAATTGAAGACAAAAATAAATATTCAGTTTTTAGGCAACCTAGACTCATCCTTACTTACTATCAAGATATAACTTAGACAAACGAAAACCTTTGGTAAATCAAAAAACGATTAGTTAGTAACTTTTTAGTCTTGGTAACGGTTGGTAAGCATATTTTCTAATCTTGTGATATGGGTACATACATGTGTCATTGACGCGTTATATTAAATAATAGATAGTACGAAAAATATCACTAAACAGCGTTATACTTAAACTTCCTGGTAGCGTAGCTGTGACACTGAGCCACTCAATTACCTATATACTTATTTCAGTAGATAACAATAACATAAATACGAACTCCGACTCAACTAATTTAGGTAAATTAATCACACAGACGTTTGGTTACTGTGTCAAAGGCTTTCGATATATTATACTTAGATAAAACGGAAGTTTATATTAGGAATTATTATTATTATTATACGCTGTGAATACGTGGTCTAGTTTCCAGAACACGTTACGAGATAGCGGACTGAAGGGCGCAAAGTAGCAACGTGACGGAGAATTAATGGATGTGGGGAAATGAATTCGTACCAACGGTGACACACGTCAGTAGATATACTGGCAGCACTTTGCCCTAATAGCTACTTTTACTTTTTTCAACGTTTGCAATTTTTTCAGCGAAGAAAATTCGTATGTGCTGTGTAAAACTCGTATCTGGGACACCGAGGTGGCCCTGTCGATACCGCTGGGCATATTGTGCATTTTTAATGGAAGCACTTCGGCCCAATTTCAAGCCGATCTTTTGACAGAATACATTTCAAGTTTTCAATAAAGTACATAATAGAAAGTGAATGTTGCACTGAAGTAAATTCCTATAATACAACGTTCTTACGATGTACTTCATTGTGCTAATATGGTTGATAATATGACTGCTATCCGAGTTTTTTTTAATTCGTTTCATCAATGTAACAATCGATAAGATTTTGAAATTTATTTTATTTAAAATTAGCTAAAAGACAGATTAATTTTTAGAAAAAAAAGCCAAAACGAGAATACGTGTTAGTTTTTCAGTACAAATAAAAAAAACCTTATTTTCTACAGATAAAA
>DWME01001028.1:0-27520 GCA_018244795.1 Parelbella ahira ahira
CTTAAAACGCACTTTTTATAAAGAGGTGCGCGCCATGGATTTGAACCCAGCACCCTCTGGAGTGAGAGACTGAATTCTTAACCACTAGGCTATCACTGCCTACTTTTAGCCCTAACCATTCCTAAAAGAAAACAGTCACGATCTCGGTGGACTAATACCTTATATAAAGGTATAATTTCCTCAGAAAAGTCAAAGTTGAAACTTTTGTCAGTTCAAGCTGAAGCAAGGCCCAATTTTTTACACTGAGGATATAGGTACATCCGTTATCAGTAAGGAAACATTTCCATCTCTCGCCACGGGACGCATCAATTCCTGAATCTCTTCCGTTTCCGATCACATGCAGCTCCAGACTGCGATAGCGACTCATATTTTTATGTACATATCTTTATTTTGCTTCTAGGGAACACTGAACTAATAATATTATAAAAGTGTTTCAATCGCAAAATATTCAAGTACATTTCTCACTTAGTTGAAACTGTCATTTATATTCGTCGCAGTCCTCTCACACAACTTTGGATAAGTTAAAAGCATGATTTTTTTGTTTTTTATACAATTATTCCATTATCATTATCATCTTATGCTATAAAAGAAAACGATGATCATAATTTTTTTTCATTTATCAATTTGACTGTGAGCCCTTCTAATGCTATGATACTACTATTTACACCGTTGCCTGTGTCAATATTGTTGATGGAGTTATGCAGTTGGTGAAATATAAATTCAAATGAAACATTTTTCCAATAGATGCATACATTTTTTTTAATTTGCTCGATTCAATAACATACCGTGAGTGATAGTGCCAAGAACAATTAAAGTCTAGTTAAATAAAAGACAAAAATAACCCTCAGCGTGACAACTTTGTTACTGTTCCCCGTTGATTCAAAAGGGGGACCAATCGTCACGGAACGCCTCTGAATTGCTGAATCTTTTCCGCTTTGGAACGCCTCCAGGGCGATTACCGCTTCAAATCGCAAGCGGCAATGATAAAATTCAACAGCTTAACAATGACGCTGTTACACTAATAGACGATTTTAATTCCCATTAATGTTGTTTAACAAGCAACTATAAAAGGATTATAAAAATCTTTATCCAATACAAATTTAAAACTAATTTACTTATCGATAACATTTCATTTTTCCAAATTTCTGTTTCCCAATTGCAATCCGCTGATATATTTACTTCCGATCCGACATGCGATATCGTTGCAACCAATGAATATAGGACGTGTATAAATTTCATACAATTTGCACACAGAAATCTGAAACCAATCCCAACCAAAATCATAAACCCGATAAAAATGACGTATTGAAAAAAATGTACGTAGGTAAATTATGTACCCAATTGGTAGAGCATACTATAGTCAGAAACGGTTAATACTCGTAGGAGCAGTCTTAATTACGGTATCTTTATCAAAATTCATTATCTTATCCATTTTACTTATCGGACGTAAAAGTTACTATGCCGATGACATAAAAGAATGAAACTTCACGGCGTTTTAACAACAATGGTTTCAATGGAAACGCTGATGACGCCCTCGATACGCATATTGCTGGCTAGACAGGTGCATTAAGGATAAAATGGCGCCATTGCAATACGTACTCCACGGCGCGCGGCTTTCGCAACACGCTTCCGCCATATTCGCGAATGTACACAATAAGCTATTTACGTGTTTCGAAACGCGTTGAACGACACTCAAGATCCACTGATACTTTTAGCTGCATTTCTTTTGCTTTTCTAAGAAGCAACATTAAATAGCATCACGCTTTAATTTCTATGTAATGGTAGGCAATAATGTAGCCTAGGATTTATTAACAAAATCATTCAAGGAGACCTACGTCCAGTACTGGACGTAGACAGTCTGATGGTAATAACGATGACTATAAAGCCTAAATACACGTACCCATAACCATATACATGAAAATATACAAGTAAAATACATGCTATATGAAAATGTAGTAGTAAAATTTATTTTATCGCATAGACAAGCGATCGCATTGACATCGAGCTGTAAATCAAATGCTATAAAGTCTGACGCGAACATTACTCTCCGCCATATTGCGTTGGAATTTATCTGATTTTCTATTTAATTGACAATAGGTAAATACGTTCAATTAAATTGATAAATTATTTCATATTGCAATAATATTTTATATGCACTACGAATGTATGAATTTCCATATAATCATCATTATTATTATATCGTTACGTTAAGTCCTGTGCGGAGTACCTATATAGGCACAAAGTCAGAAGTCATTTAAACCTGCCTAAGTGTAAAAAGAGAGTCTTGAATGTAAAAGAAGTACATCAGATCTGAAAAGTGTAAGATCTTTGACTCTTAGTACTCTCCATATAACTAAAGACGTAACATGGATATTTTCAATCAAGTTAACATCTGTAAAAAATGAAGCCAACACCAAAATCCTTTTCTGGAATTGAATCATCTGCTTGTATAATACTTTACGCACGTTTGATAGCTTACACCCTTTATAGGGTGGAATATCCCGATTATTTGCCTGTTATTTTATTTACGTCGAACCCGGGACCGGCCCTGTAGATAGATGGGGCAATCAGACCGACCCTGTCGAGACCCGTGCTGACGCAGATTTCACAGCAAGGTCTCTCCACTTGCGATGGAATTTATGGATCACACATGTTAAATCTACTGCTTCTGTTTATATAAGCAATATAGGTGGACATTAGCATAATAGAGCATGTCATTTGATATATTGTATACCTAATATCTATTAAATCAATAAATGCATGCAATCAAAGAAAAAGATCACAATACATTAAACATAGTCTAAGGCCTTCTTATTCTTAGAGACCAGTGGAACAAGGACACGGTGGAACGATAAATTAGGTGATGATGATGACAATGATGATCATGTAACAAATATGGCCTATGTCCAGCAGTGGACGGGAGTAGGCTGATTAATGATGAAACACATCCACTCTGAAAGGAAACCTGCGTCTAAAAATAGAACGGTAAAGGAATTAAAGATGATGATGACGAAATAAGCGTAACCTAAACTCTTCCTCTCTTAAAGAAAACACGTGTTTTACAGTAACTGATGACGATGATGACGATGAAATGTTTTCAATACGGGTTAGTAGAGATATTACAAGAAGTAAAAGTCTATTTTACGAAATCCGATGCGTTAAAACAATATTTTAAAGAGTAAAGTTTATTAAAGCGCAAGTCAAATGAAAGGAGAATTATTGGGCACGTGAAGGGGTGACGATTGCTCCAGCTGTCTCTGCCCGGCTGATTTAAAGCCACGGCTGCTAATAAAATAAGCTGCCTAATAAGTTGCTGATAGCGTCTAGGGAGGAGCGTTAGTCGATAATAATAAAATCGTTAGTTAGACGTTAGGCGATAATAATAAAATCGTTAGTTAAGCGTTAGTCGATAAAAATATCCTTCAAGGCAGAAGCAACACATTGGTCACTTTTCTGTTGTTGCAGGTGACTATACTCTACGGTAATGACTTACCATATATGTGTATTTACATACATACATACATATGTGCATATATAGTCTTATCATCATTAACTCCTTTATCGTTTCACTGTTGTTCATGGGTAAATATTTGTAGGTAAAACCTAAGTAAAAATAGTAATGAAATATTAAATAAAGAAGTGCTGTGTAATAATATAATTATGTACATATATGAATGTAGGGCCATCCACTGTGTAATTACCATGGCAGATAGTGGAAATGTTCTGAAACATTAACATAACATCACGCCTGTATTTCTCAGAAGGGTTAGGCTGAGAAGTAAAGACATTTAATATTAAAGTTGTGCGTGAACAACACACCAAAGCAAGACCTTTTAATATTACCTGAGGGAGTGTTCAGTGAAATAATCCCGCAGTTTAATAACATCGATATCAACGCAACGCTCGGCATCCCTAGCCCCCTTAAAACGAGATCAGGCCCACGTCGACACTTTGCGCCCCATTTGAGGCGCGTTTTTACGGAGCCCACTCGACGACCCTCAACACAATGTTAACGGTGTGATGGTACGAAAACAACATGCAATGTTACTATTGCATATCTCAAACATATGTTTAAATTTTCACATAATTACACTTTAAGTAGGCACATATAATATGCAGAAATGCAAGTTGATTGATTGGTTAGTTGGAGTGATTGGGAACTTGATGTTCATTAAAATTATCATGTTATCATTCCAGGTCCCATAATGGATAAGCAGTACCGAGCACACATTCATACATTGTACTGCTGTTCTACTTAGTTCTGAAAGCGGCTTAAACAAACAGTTAAATGCAACGTCTCAATAACTGTGGAACTTCAAAGAAATGCAGTTCCTGCATTGTCTTCTGTCTTGTCTCTCGTAGGTTCAAACATGTGTTACCATGTTATACCACTCTTGTTACACCACTATTCGTGCAGTTGTCGTACATCTTGTTTGGTCAAATCACATACGCACTTAACCCCTCCGCACACGGAGCTACTCAAAAATAACGGAACTAATCAGCAATTTTAATTACAAATCAGTTAGAAACTGTACTTTACACACGACGTTACTCAAGTTGCAAAGTTTCAGTAATTTCTTTTATTTCTGTTTACTTTTAAGCACACAATTAACAAGGAGTAAACATGTTAAGTGGATCGAGCGACGACGACAACGATATTGTCTTATTATGATACTTTATTATGATACAATATTGTATTATTAATTACACCCTTTTGTGAATAATCTGATAGTTTATATTTATATAAACATAATTTTTTTTCTAATTTCTGTACAAATTTAATATTTAAGGCTTGATCGTTCATTTTTCACAACAAAACACTCCGTAAACTCGGGTATCCAGTAGCGCGGTGACCTGCACAACGCGTCGCGCGTGATCAGTTGCTAACTGGTTGGTGATTAGTCGCGTGGTGTGCGCAACTCGTATGAGAATGTATGAGTGGTGACGCTTAAGTTACACGTTAGTCATTAGGGTTTGTAACTATTCTTTTTGAGTACAGCGTAAAGCTTACCTTTTCTAGCTAGAGTTTATATGAATAGTATTGAAATATGAAGAAAATGGCTTAGTTTTATGGAGAGGTATAGGTACTCCAATGTCTGCAATTCATTTTCCTTATAGATATAACTAAACTGATGAGTCTAAAACCGTGTAAAATGAAAAATACATAAAAATATTTGACCCATTTATCATTCCACGCCTCTCATAATGAGAGGATTAAGCCATAGTCAGCCATGCTGACCAAAGTGCGGGTTGGCAGACGTCACACACTTTAGAATTGTCTTTTTTACAAATTCATAAGTGTGCAGGTTTCCTTACAATACTTTCCTTCACCGTTAGCAAGTGATATTTAAACTTAAAACGCACTTTTTACAAAGAGGTGCGCGCCATGGATTTGAACGTAGGACCGCCGAGATGAAAGGCTGAATTCTTAATCACCAGGCTATCCACTGCTTATCTAAAACATAACATCTTCCTGTAAGTATTTCGCCCCACGGGTAGGCAGAGGAATGTAGTATTAACTCTCCTTTACTACTACTTATAAAAATATGTTGTTAATATTACTGTACACTTATTTTATCTACATACATATATCACATACCTTTTATAAAATTCTATAGCAGTATATAAGAAATACCTATCCTTGAGACGAGTGGTCTTTACAGGATTATGTATCCAAAAAAATATAATTACATACGTACATATTTAACCAAATGTCATTGAATGTACAAGGAACCCAACCCAAGGAAGACCGAGTTAATTATATAGGGTCCGTATTGGCGAGACGGAACGAAAGAATAACGTAAAATGTCGTCAGTACTATAAATGCCGCAGCGTGCGTTATTTATACGGCGCTTTTGAAGCGGTGGCCCTTTTAACGGCACTTTTAAGTGCTAACCGTGGCGGGCCGGCCAGATCGTTGATCGTCGTAATGGTAGCTCAATTAATGGAAGCTAGCGATTGTGTATAATGTGTTGCGATTGAAAGTGGATCTCAAAATAAAGATAAAGTCAACCGGTAAATGTTAAGTTTCAAGGGGTGTCTCTGAAGTGATTAGTACTTATATAACTTCGCAGGAGAACCAAAGTATGTTGCTGTTAGAATTAGGAAACTGAAACGTTCATAGGTAGGCCACATTGCCGGAATAACTGATCATCGTTAAGACAAATTTTACGGGCCCGACTATTTACCAGCCGCTGTAGAATCAACCGTCCTTACACTAGATGGATCAACTATATGGTTAGAGCTGCGGAGAACTGGTAAATTCAAAAAGTAGAGGAACATGACGTATGGCCATAATTGGAAAGCCTAATATGTCCAGAAGTGATACTAATGGTCTAAAATAATCACATTGTCTAATCATTGGGATTACGCTTCAAGTACTCTCGTAGATAAGTATTCAACTGATGTCCACTGTTTATCGCTAGACACTTATGTATTGGGAAACCGAAAGCAATAATAGTACCCACGCGTACACAACATTGTCGATTTTTTAACTAAAAAACGGAAAATCGGTTTCATTCATTGCTTTTATATTGCACTGTGATTACATACTTAAAATGTATTTTATTTTAAAAATATAGGTAGATACATATGGTATAGAAAGGGTTGAAATTATAATTGGACATTGGGCTCTCCCTTTATTACCTATACCTACCTGTTTATTGGTGAACAATAATAAACAAATAAATAAGGGTAGGTACATATAATATGAGTGTATCTGATAACATTAGAAGTTATGTGATCAGACGACCATGTGGTGTGAAAGATGTGATGACTAGGATTAAAGAAGAGATACACATGGTATAGTCACCTGGAAGGAATGAATGATAGAGTAACGAATTAGATTTAAAAGGCGAGTGCGAATGGTAGATAGAAGTGGCAAATGCCGTATACTTCAATCAAATCGGAGAAGTTCTAGAAAAGGCCGAGTGAATGAAAAGTGACGAAGTAAAAGAGTGTGAATGAAGACTAATGATGGTAAGTATAGTATAGTGTAACCTAAATAAACAGAAGATGCAAACGCAGTTAGATTACAGCAGAGTTAATTTTTTTTTCTACCTATAGTTATTTACACGCTGTAGACATGATTGGACTCAGCGAGTCTGAATGAATTAAAAATATTGTTATTTACACGCTGTAGACATGATTGGACTCAGCGAGTCTGAATGAATTAAAAATATTGTAATTAATAAACGGGAAGGCCCGTTGGTCTAATAGTGGCAAGTGCGACTGTTGCTGTTGCTCAAAATAGTTGCGATCGTCAGGTCGAACAAAATTTCAATGATTTTTCTAACTTGATGTTTTCAGTAAAAGCACGGCGTGTGGATTTGTGCCTGGTGTACGGCAATAGGCTCACTTGCCATTCCATGGAACGTGAAACAACACTGCTGAATCGTAGGAGGATCATTTTTCTCTCTCTACCCCTTCAGTTAAATACTGTCGTGACCTTATTATATTCGTTTTTTTAATCAAGGATGTGAGTTTGGTGTAAGTATGATATTCGTTGAAGATTGTTTATGTAACATGTGCTCGCAAAGTCACATCGGTCGCAGTAAGGAGAGAGCGGGCACAGCGCCTCGTGTCCGACAAACTCGTTAAAAGTTCGCGAAACAACGGAAGCGCCTCAGTTCGCGAGACACTTGCGAATCCCGACGTTAAGTAGAAAAGTATAACCCGACAATAACATGGAGCATTTTGTTGCCAGACAGTACTAACTTCTTGATATTTAAGCTGGTTGCGACAACCGCGTGCGCGGAACTTTGACGCTTTCAATTTTCCTAACTTGCGAAGTGCTTCAACTGAAAATATGAAGACAATAGCAAAATAATACAGAAGGCTAATTATTCTCCAGTTTCTTTTATTTAAATTAAGCGCAGCCCACAATCACCGTATGAAATCGTCAACATCAGCAAATTATTATGACAACTGAAGTACTTACAATGCAATATAGCTATTATTGACGTAAAGATGTACTTTATATGCTAGCACTGTGATGTGAAAAGGCTAGTTTTGAATATAAAATAAAATACTTTATAAATGTATTCCCAGGGCTGACCCATAAAACGAGGCAGTTGTTTAGTTGGCTATTGTGCAATAGTCGATGTGCATGTTGGTGCATTTTTGCAACGGCGCGTGCAATGTGTGCATACTGTATAGCGGTTGTAATGCGGAGCTTGTCTCGTAAATATTTCCCACACGCAATTTACAGCCTGGGGAATCCTCTTAACGGAATACTGGGGCAGTTAGTGAGCTCCGTATATTTATAATTTTCGCGACGCCCACAATAAACAGCTACTGTTTTCAAAATATGTAAACAGTAGGTACATCATTTAAAGATAAATCTAAAACTCAACAAAAGTCATAGCAATAAAAAATCATGTTCATTTATAGCACAAAATCCACTTTTTTATACTTTAGGTCCTAAAATTGATAATCTAAGCCCGGTGTTTGAAAGTTTTGGACATCGAATTTCATTAGGCTTAGCCAGTAATTAATACATGTGCCTATTTTCTTACTCATAACTTTACAGAATTCTTTAATATAAAAATACAGTAATTAAATATGTACCTATATTGAAGCGTTGTAAAGCGCATAGTCTTTAAATAAAATAAAAAGTATGTTTCTTTGTTTCCGGAGTAGGAAGCTAGCCAATGATAAAAGAGGAAACAAAAACATTTCGGCTAACCGCCAAGCGTTAATAAATTTTTGGAATTCGTGAAGAGAGAAATCCCACGGAAATCGTACCGGCGCAATCCAAAAATCTAAGACAAAACTGGTATAGAAAACTAAAAATTTTATTGCCATGATGTTTGTAATATTGGTATTTAAATGTACATTGATGTTTAAAAGTATATTGGCGTTAAACGCACAGGCTTTATAGATATTTACACTTACCTCTTAAAGTAGCGTAAGTTTGATATTGATTGTGAATATACAACATTACCCGTCGCTCTCAAGACTTTGATCACGCGTCATAACTGCAAGAATCACGTGAACAAAGACAAAACGTTTGCATATTATTTCTCTCTAAATTGTTGCTTTTTTCGCTTTATCATCATATGTAAGTTCACTTACTACGTTTTCTTATATCGTAAGGTGACATCATCATCATCGTCAGCCTCTGCATATCCACTGCTGGACAAGGGCCTCCCCTAATCAGCGCCATTTTTTCCGGTCCTGGGCATTTCGAATCCAGCAGCTTCCCCCAGTCTTCTTCAGGTCGTCAGACCATCTGGTAGGAGGACGACCAACGCTACTTTTATAGAGACATATAATATAAGCTTTGTTGTAGTACTTTTATTTTGCTACCGATCGTGACTTTGCTAATTTGATAAAATTTTAAGAAAATGTTCATACAAAAATATAGACTAGGAAGTATTTAATTGTACCTAGTATGTACTAAAAACCTAAGTAACTACTAAGTAGGTCGTGATGTCTCAAGGAACATCGCTTATCTCTTAACTCGACCATCACGAAACTTTAATGAGAGCTGTCAATTCTGTGCTTCCTCAACGCTAAAGATCTGATTAATGCGAAAAATCTTACTCATTTTCTAACTGGCAGTGATGGGAGATAAAATGCCTACTTAAAGAGTATTTTGTAAGACAGCAACTTTGGAATAATGAACTCTTTGAATAACTTAAATCTCACTTCATACTGATCGGCAACAATAATTAGAAATTAGCGATAATCCTTAAAACTCAAGCCAAAAATAGCGTTTGTAGACGAGTATAACGTATTTAATAAACGAATAGCGGACATTAGCAAAGACCATAGCTGTTGTTCCTAGTCCACGTCCTAGTCTCTGCCTACCCTTAGGATAATCAGGCGAGAAAATTTATGTAATTAAATTAACTACTATTAATTATAAATAATAACAACATCTTCACTAAACCTGTTCTTGTGAAATTTAATAAATCATTCAAAAAAATTTATAGTAAATAAAAAATCCAAATATTACAAAAACATTTTATTATCAACAAATTACAATAATGTCTAATCACAGTTCTATCAAATTACATTTAATCAAAATAGTTACATTACTAGTTACATTACAAATAAGAGAATAAACTTTATGTAATAAAATGCAATAGTATGGTAAAATTCCTAAAACATAGGTAATTCAATCGGTCACAATTACAAATTATTGTTAAAAAACAAGATACTCCACTTTAGTTTGCATAAAATAATTCCGCAACGTCAGGCTTTGTCACTTCAAATTCATCACTCAATTCAAAAACAAGATAAGAATACGAAATCATCAATATATACAAAAGAAACAACAAAATTGCAATATTAATAGAATTTTAGATAATTTGAGTCTTATTATATAACTCGAATTCCATCTTGTAATTCAAAGGCCAGTAAACCACCAGTAATATTGGAATTGCAAATTTTTTTTTAAACAATAAATGTACTAATCATAGCAAATCAATGTCACACTCGAAAATAATGTTCTCAGAATTTCCAGTACTATTCTAGTATCCAACATGCATATTATTAACATCTGAATAAAACTATTCATTAATAGAAATATATTACAATTTTTGGTCAGTTTTATTTTAATAGAAAAAATCATGATACTTAAACATCACTTAGTGCAGTATGCAGCAGATATTTCACGAAATCATAGTTCTATAATCAATACAATACAATACAAACAATAAATTATTCTAAAATAATGGAACAACTTACAACATTTGTCAAAACGGTTTAATGTCCTAAGTTTTTGTCAGTGTCTACATGTATGTGAGGGTTATAGAATAAATAATCATATAATCGATCGTTTTGTCATCGATTTCGAGTCGTAAAATGTTACGTCTAAAATTAAAACAAAGCTATAGGCATACAGAGCAGGTACCTACATGGAATCTTATTCAAAAAGTCAGTCCATTCTTAATTTGTTCACAAAGTAATATTTACTATAATACTGACTACACAGCTCATAGCACACCACAAACTTACAGATCTAATATCTTAACACATTTTCCTTACGTGGAAGCCTTGGCCAGCTCTTTGACAGCTTCGCCCTTTAACTGAGGCAATAAGGCTACTCTGGCCAATGTAATATCTAAGTATTTGTTGTAAACAGCCTTAAATTTTGAATTCTCCACATTGACCACAATTTTCGCTATCTTCTTGATAATAGGCTCGATTTTTTCCAAATTATAGCCAGAATAATATGATAATGTGGGTGTCCACACATCTGTCAACTGTTCGCCTGATAGTAAATAAAGCGAGAGACATATGGCCGCCGCAGCTAGTTCTGAAGGTCTGTAGTGAGCCATGGAATATTCAATAAGACTTAAATCTACAAAGTATTTCGCTAAATGATGATTTCTAGATGTCCCGTGAGCAGCCTTAACAAATCTGAAACAAAAAAAGGTGAAAAAAAACAACATCACGCCTGTAATACCCGAAGGGCTAGGAAAAACAGTGTAGTACAAAGTTGCACCAGTTGCACCAGTTACGCTAAATCCCATTGAAAATAGGTGGCGAGCCTATTACCATACACCAGGCACAGATCCAGACTCCGAGTCACTAATGGACATTCTAAATGAGCAAAAATCCAATAGTACCCAACCCAGGATTTGATCCCAGAACCTACCAAACGACATCACGCTTGCAACCACTCGACTAACATGGTAGTTAAGACAACGTCAGACTAAAAATGGTGGGAACGGAAATAAATACAATTACGAAACTTTCTTATAAATTTGTTTTAAACTGAAAACATGCTTAAAAGTACGATCATGTATGAAATTACACATATATTTTGGAACAATTACAAAGCAAGTGCTGCCATCTATCGAAAAAACCACAAAAAAAATGTAAATTTTAGCAAATGCATATAGTTTTACGAACTAAAACTTGAAATCATATAGTACATTGGTATAATTAAATAATAAGAATCGGTAGGACGCCATAGCTAGAATGCAGTGACAATATACATGAAATGGGTATGTATGTGTAATTAAAAAATATCACCATTATATATGAAGCAATATTGAAATAACAGGTTTTATTAAACTAACACTACAAATAAACTAAAAATAACTACCTTCTTAGGAAGCTTAGAGGGATTGGCCTAGCAAGACAGAATCCAAGCTTAGACATGATCTCCCTCTCGCACTGGAACACTTCAGCTTTGGTATAGGCATGGTCTGTCACATAAACAAAGTCTGATACTTCAGGAGCATATATTTCTTCATATTTGCTGGCGATAAACATTGCAGTCACACCAACCAACTGCAACCTATTCCTTTGGACATTCGGAACCACCTGAAACCATTATAACAAATTTCCACCTGTGAGAGTCTAGTAATTTCCACCTCTTTGATTAGGGTCTAATTAAAACACTTAAATGATTGATTAAAATAGTTAATTAGTTAGTTTCCAATTGTGAAAGTTACAGTCTTTAATTGGGTTTTAATTAAAAGCAACAAAAGAAATTCTTCTATCTTTATCTGAATGTGCAAATTACCTGTAAATAACGATCAATAATGCCAACTGTCAGTTGGAATGTCTCCAAAACCAATGAGAACTGCCGCTGAACCTCTACCAACCAGTCAAGCAACGTAGCCCTCATCTTTCCTGTGATCACATTCTGAAATTATGTTACAATTGCAACATTATTTGCCAGCATGAACAAAACTTATGAGAAGTAACTTTAATACAGCACTTAATAAAATTAATAATACACTGTGTATGGTGAATACATGCCATGTATCATAAGTATTAATCCTTTGTGGAGCACTGTCCAATACTACAAGACATTCAGTCATTGGAACATTTTAAGTCAGAATAAGAATAGATCCTACTTGCACACTTCTCTAACAAACAGGAGCATACTCATCCCAATAAAATCAGCAGACTCTAAAGGGTAGAACCTATAAACATATGTCCTAACTTGGAAAAAGACTGAAGTGTTATTGAAGATCAATCTTTAAGTATTTCTGAGTCATTGGGAAAAATTTAATGTCAGTAAAATCTATTGATTACCAAAGTAATAACACAGTGATATCACTATATTCTACAATACTACATAATATACGGAATATACCAGCCATAACTACAAATAAAGAATTAAGCATTGTAGCCATAATAACAAATTTAGCAGCATATATGAGTCAATGAGACCAGAATAATATCATTGGTGATGCTCTCACCAACAACAACAGAATAAATTTTCCTAACATATACCTGATTTTTCAAGTGGTCCTGTTCAATGGGGTACTTATCTTCCAGCTCAGTTAAATAGTTATATATATCTTTGATATAAATAGACATCAACAAAGGACTGTTCTTATCACTAGCATCAATGTCTTCAATGTCATCAGGTATTGCTGGCTGTGGTTGTATGGAAGTCGAGTTATCTTTGCCAATCTCAACATTTTTAGCTGCCACAGGTTTTTCTGTGTTATCGACAAACTTCAACTTTCTCAATGACTCCGTAGACTCCTTTAGAATAGGCTTCAACACATTCTTGGTTTCTTTTGTGTTCTCTTTTACAGTTGGTAGTTTGGAGGTCTTCTTGATATCAACGTTACATTTTCTCGCTTGTAGTATAGAGTTAACAGCTTCTTTAAGCTCATTTTGTTTATTGGTTGTGTCTCTTAAAGCAGCCTGAAATTCATAATAATAAATATAATAATAATCGACCCATTTATCTTTCCACTGTTAAAATATGGGTCTCTTCTCATATTCATATGGTTATCGCCATAGTCCACCACACGGGCCAAGTATGTGTTGGCAGACTTCACTTTGTCAGTAGCAGTTTAGCAAATTGTTTCAACCTCCTTATAGGTGTGTCTAAAAAAATGGAGAGGCATCATAGTTAACTGCTACAAGGTATAAAACACCTACCCTAGTGTTGACTGCAGCTCTCACAGCCAAAACTCCCATGCTCTCCTCGCGTCGAAGTGGTGGCCTCGTTAACGGCTGTGCAACATTCTTCGTTGCCAAACCAGTGTCAACTTTTGATTGAACATGACTGTAGTTACTAGAAAATTAAATTTTTAAAAATTTCTTCCATGCACAAAAAAACAAAGGTTTCATAAATATCATCTTTCTTCAGTAACTTGCACTATACTTTGTTAGCATACTCACAGTCCAATAATAAAAACAGTTTGTCTTGTCTATTTATAAATAGATAAAAAAGGAAAATTTTTACTTAATCATCAAATGCCACTACAAAGTTGCAATATACCTGTCGCAAACCAGGTATTCTATGTCTAAATATAAAAATTCGGTAACGGTAAAATAACAATTTTTATTTGAGGGTATTGCAAATATAAGTTACCTTTTAAGAACACCTCGTGTAGCCGTGGCCTTTTTTTCAAATTCTACAGATGCGACAGAAACTTTACAAACGTTAACATCACGCTGGGCCTGCACATTGGTGTTCAGATCACCCAGAGCACCCCGAACCGCCAGCCCTTGACGCTTTGAAGGGAGTAGCAAGTTAATTTTTCCCTTACTCACGTACACGTTCTCCTGGTCTTGTATTTGCACCTACAATAAAAAATCGCCATAACCTTTAAAAAACGAATTTATAGAACATTGTAACATAAACACATCAGATTGAAAAAGTAAATATCATACCGTCCGATGCCTCCTCACTTGTACCTCCATCTTCTTAACTTTTTCTCTATACGCTAATAAAATTAACAAACCAGCAGATAAAAATCCACTGGCGTCTGATTGCAGCGCTAAACTGCTGAGAAAGAATTCTTTATGGTTTGCAATCTAAATTATACGTATTCTTTTATAATAGAACATCTACGTTACACCGATACTTTGTGAATGAATATGAAATTATAAACTCAAAAATAACGGACGGATCAGTACAAGCAAACCGATTTTGACACGCTTTTCATGATTGGCTGACCAGATTTAAAAGGAAGTCACCTACATAATTTATAATGATAATTTTGTATATTACCTGAATTTAGCATAATAAAACTTAACGAAAAATTCTACTATTATTTTACATGTACCTAATTTAAATTACGGAATTCTAAAAGGTTATATAAAAATTAAAATCAATCTATCTATTCTATACAATAATTACCAAACAGCTGTAGAAAGCATAGACAAACTAAACAATGGCTGAAGAATATCATAGATAACCAATACAAAAATTATTCACAATTTAAACTGTTAACGTATATAAAAAATTTATAATTATTCTATTTCAAATTACTTTAGTATAAACTTTATATTTTACCGTAAGTATACATTTCAAGAACATGCATATTATACTGTAATAACTATTTTATCAGGCTGATTTCAAAATCGATTTTGTATAACAATAAAATAAATCGATACGCACTATATAGTTATAAGGTGAATGACAGGTAATGACATTAGAAAAATTGTACAGTATTTTAAATATTTTATGCCAACGACGCTAAATTAAATAAGGAATTTCCAAAATTTAAAGTGTTTTGAAAACGAGGTACTGTAATAATAATAATAATATACATTTACTTTTATTTTTAATGCATTTTGTTTGTATAAATGCAAAAAAAATATATACGTGTGTAATTCTACATATTTATTTATTCTATCGAAATCAATTGATAATAGGTATTAACTTCAATTCATTATTCTGAGGGGATTTTCTTTAATAATAATAATGATAAATTTCTTTAGCTCTTCATTTCTAAATTACCAGAACTGATATTATTCGGATATGCTATGCTTTGATCATAGACATATCGAATCGGCACTATCACAGAAAACATTCCTTCTTTCATCAAAAGTATATTCTGTATTATCTATGGCAGAACGCGATCGCTAAAATTATTGATTAATACACTCCAGTCTCTACACTCCAGTGTGAATTCAGTTTCAGTACAGTGTGATATTTTTCTCTGCTCGTTGAATTCCGTCGTAACAGATTTAATTGAATTGTTTTCAAAAGTATTTACACGTGGAGCATCGAATCATTTAAAACTCGTGTAAAGTATATATTTGATCACGAATCGTGTACGACGTTAGTATATAAAGTATTACAACTAATATATCACTAATTCTTAACCTTATATTAATATTGTTGTAGTGTTTGTCAGAATGATACACAAAGGTCCTCCTCCGTTGGTGTTGTGCGGTCCGTCAGGATCTGGGAAGAGTACGCTGCTGAAGACTCTGCTTAAAGATTACCCGGATAGTGTCGGGTTCAGCGTGTCTCATACTACGAGGGCGCCACGTCCAGGTGAAACGAATGGCGTACATTATCACTTTACAACTAAAGAAGAAATGGAGGAGGCTGTTGAGCGCGGAGAGTTCATTGAGACGGCGATGTTCAGTGGAAACATGTATGGAACTAGGTAAGACGTAAAGTCAGTTTCGCCATGTGCTCGATGTTTTCAAGTCTCTGGCGACGTGCCAAGTGGCATGTTCCGGTCTGTACAGTCACTGTTTACAGATTAATATTAGTCTTTTTTGTTTTTAATTATGGAAAGAAAATGAAAAGATATTAAATAATATCCTTGGCAGAAACATGAATTGATATAGATATCATATAACACATAAAAGTTCCGACTTGTTTATTATTATGCTGTTAGTTAACAAATAAACAAAACAAAAGTGACAACAGTCCAAAAAAAATGATCAAGTGACTGTCAACTCAATATTTGTGATTTTAAATTGTTAGAACCAATTCCTTAAACTACTACAATATGATACACTAAGCAACTTAGATTTTTTCTTATTCCAATGTACTAAGGCATGATCTGATTCAACCTAATCTGCAATCATCATCATCATCATCATCAGCCTACTCCCATCTACTGCAGCTGCACATAGGCCTCTCCAATGACACACCACTGAGCTAGATCTTCAGCTCTTCACATCCAACCATTGCCAGCCACTTTCCATATATCATATATAATGTAATCTTCAAAGGTGGTGCTTAATATGTTACTGATCCTAAAATGTTTACTTACATTTATAATTAGATGTACATCATAGATTGTTTATCTTATCTTAAATGATATTATCATTCATACTTGTATATAAATGGGCAAAGATGATGATAAGGAAACAAAGCCAGTTCAGAAAGAAATCAATTATACTAATGGAATAAATATGTACTTTTGGGGAAATCCTGGTGTGATATTATATTAATAAAGACTGCCTCGTTGGTCGAGCGGCTGCAAGATTGACTGCCGATCAGGACGTCCTAGGTTCAAAACCTAGGTTGGGTGCTATTGGATTTTTCTGATTTAGAATTTCTAGTAGTGACTAGGAGTCTGGAATGATGTCTGGTGTATGGCAGTAGTAGTATGTAGGCTCACCATTTATTCCATGTGACTTAAACATAACTGGTTAAATATGGAAGTGTACTACACTCCTCTGCCTACCCGTTCGGAGCTTACAGGCGTGATATTACATTTTTTATCATAAAATAAAATTGTTATAACTTAGCAGTTCAGTATCCAACCTTATACTCTGAAGACTAGCTTTTCAATATTTTTAATGTTCACTAAACTATGTTACTATAACCAGAAACCAAACCAGGACCTTTTGATCAGTAACCATACTTGCAATCTGAGACAATCATACTGTTGAAGTAATAGACAAGGCATTAAGTAATATGATTATTATTCAGTGTTAAGTTGGTGACATAGCTGAAGAATGTGTTAGCCTCAATAGCCCAGTTAGTATATGTGCACTTGAATGTAATGTTTATTATAGTTAATATGTGACCTTTTTAAGATTGGTCATGTATGTGTTAGTACTTCTGATGAATGAGAAGCCTGCATCTAGTGTTCATGAAGATTAGAAACTTTGGCCTGAAACACAAATTGTTATAACAAGAGTTGCATTACAATCAAAATAGGTTCAATGCTTTATTATTAAATTTAAACATAATAAGAGAAAATCAAAACTGGTGAAATGTGGGGGTGTATTACACCCCTCTGCCTACCCCTCTGTGGATTACAGGTGTGGTGTTACGTTTTATAAGAGAAAAAAACTTAATATGTTGAATTAACTATCTAAAATTTTAGTCAAAACATTTCTCAACCTAACTCAACAAAACATACTGCAATTTCAGCAAACGCTCTGTTGAAGAAGTTCGTAGCGCTGGCAAGGTCTGTGTACTGGATATTGAAATTGAAGGCATGAAGCAGGTGAAGGCCTCTGCCATGGAGCCTTTACTGGTGTTCATTATGCCACCTTCCCTTGAGGAGTTGGAGAGACGGCTTCGTGCTCGTAACACTGAAGATGAAGAATCCATAAAGAGGAGGTTGGAGATTGCTCGCAAGGAGATAGAATTTGGTAATACATTCATTTGAAAATATTTTAATATATCATTTTCCAATATTTGTTTCTGAGCCTGTCTACCTAGTGCTGGATATAAATCTCTCTGAGAGATTTTGGCTCATAATCTCCACATATGGGTTTGGGATAGATTGCATTTGTACTCCTGAAATTGACTATCTTGGATATTAAAAAGAGAACTTGATGTTAAATTACTTTTTAAATAAGTTATTAAAATACAAAAATGTGTTTAGAATATTATGTTATTAGTAAATATACTTAACATATGATTAGAAATTCAGAAATATAAACTCATGTAACATTTTTATATTCCAGGAAAAGACCCCAACAACTTCCACTTTGTCATTGTTAATGATAATTTCCAGAAGGCCTACTCTAAGCTGATTTACTTCATTGCAAAGAATATTAATATGGATAATATGGGTAAATTTGCTGCTATGTTAAAATAAGTTTGTTTAAATAATAATAATAAATATAGGTGGAAACCATAAATAGATAAAGTATCTGTAATTATATATAACCAAAAAGTACTGTACTTACTGTCTGTGTGTTAAATAGGGTTTTTTCTCCCTTCTGAAGGCTTACTCTTCTAGACACAGATCAAAGACCATGTGTCTGAGGGGCTAGTAGTGTTGAATCAGTAAATTCAGTTTCTTGAACGTCATAATTTCATGAAATATTTTAGAGTTCATGATATGTTCTGAGGTTTTTTGTATGGTTTGGTGTGGTTGTTGCGAAAGATTGAGGATTTAAGGCAATGGAGTTTCTGTCTGTGAGTTATGCCTATGACAAAGAACAAAAGAGAACAATGACAACTAATTATCATCAGAATTATCTGTAATATATGCCACTCCATTTACCAATGTCATTTGATTGTGCTGTTGTTTTCATCAATGAGATGACAATTGTTTATGTAATAACATAATAAGCATGCTCTACTCATATAAAGTTACAGACAAGTTTCTAATACTGGAAACCATGACTTGTATGCATGAGCATTGATTCTTTCATGGCATATGATGATGAATGCTCTGTACTGCCAGGATGAGTGTATAGCACATGCACTTTATAGCATCAATATCTGCACACCGATTGCATCAATCAATCAGTAGTCACCAGGAAGGTCGGCAACCTAAATTACCAACCTGTCATAGAATTTTTATCTTACATTATTCATCTCATCAACTTCTTCAGTCTTAATACTGTATGTGCTAAACTAAAATATGTAGGATGGTTGTGTGCTACATAATGCTATATTCTCATATTGTGTACATATGTATTATGCTACATCTTCATATTGCAAGTTTGCAGTTTTAACTTTTTAAAGTACATTCATTTTCAGACCTGTGCAGTAAATGTCTATGGACATAAGAAAATCTGTAAATTTTTATAAATTACATAACTGCAATTTATATTATTAGGTTGTTCATAGTTTGAATGTTTAAGAGAAAGTTTTAAATGTACATATGATTGTAAAAAGACATTTTATTGATTAGCATTATTAACAGATCAGCCTGTTTTTATGTGACTAAAATTTATTAAAATTTGTTTCAGTTCCAATAGAAACTACCATCTATGGAGAGACTCCGGGTGGCCAGGCGCCCTGATGATGATACCCTGTTTAATTTTGCCGCCTATCACATTGTAATTTTGTTTTTTTTCAAAGAAATATTACTGCCATGTTACTTTGGTAAAACCCTTTGATATTCCAATATTGGGCACAGATTTCTCCTATTGTTTCAGGGCGTCTTAAACAGGTTGGGCAGTTATTTTGTAAAATTACTGGGATTCTTAGAAACTTTTTAAAACATCTATATTGTAGTTATACCAGTTTTCCAGTTATATATGGCAGAATATATTTGTTGAGTATAGTGCTTCAAGACACCTTGAATTTGTCGTGAGAGATCTGTGCCCAGCATTGGAACATGTAAACTAACTCGTTTATGACTACTTCTATTGAGTTGTTTTTGTAAAGCAGGTACCAAGTAAAGAAATAATTGTATACCATGGAATATGTAATGTGGATAGACATATATTTTATACTATATATGTATATATAATATAAAATATATACTATGTGTTCATCTGTAACCACTATGCCTTTAGATATTGACACATACCCCGTTGCATTCAATATTAACAGGTTACTAAATGATCTGTGTTATATTGAAGTCTGGTAGTATCATTTCCATATAACCTTGTGTGAATGTGTCAGTCTATGAAGGCATCATTAATATAAAATATTTTTATTTTTAAACATGTCACAGATATTAATATTTAGTTTATAAATCGTATGATGCCCCAACATTATAATGATTGATTTAATAATCTAATGGATTTAAAAATTGTACGTGTTAACTGATTAGATGTGTTTTGGATGTAGATGTCGTACAATAGCTTGCCTGTGTCATCATCATACTTCAATTACTAATATCTTTTAGTAGGAGTGTAGGTGTTAATGTTGTAGTGTTTGCATTGGATACGTCTTGCATAGCTTTGCTAACTGTATTCAATCAAACGATAACATCCTACATACAAAGGTAATGTGTTGTTAGGCTTGTTTAATTCACATTAGCTTTTATGTACCATAATATAAAAAAAAATCTCAACTAGACCATAGGTCTGAAACTTGTTGGATGTCGTACTCATTTCAAACAAGCTAAATGTGCAATATTTAACCTACACACCAACATTTCTCTAGAATTTTAAAACAGATTAGATGAAATCCAGTTATGAGTATTAAGCTATTGTTAAGCAGTTCATATTCTGGCATATATAATTAGTTCATTCTGTTCAAACTGCTTTCTTCATCTTCCAATAACGATGAGACACCCTATGAAATAAATAAAAAACGTTACCAGGCAATATATATGCATATACAGCCAAATATATCCTCAATATTTTAATAGGATATTAGTAGTGTAGTGCACTCATAAGCTATATATACGTGTTATTGTGTAGTGTTGTATTTGTGCTAGTTGTTGAGACTAATATAAAAAAAATACAAAAATATGTTTCGGTAGAGTAGGGTAGATGTTCAAATTAACTCAGCCACGGTTACCATCATGAATTAATTAAATAGGCGAATATGTGCATCAGAAATTCTGATTAAATGTTGGGTATCTTGAGAAAATATTTTGAAAATAGCTATTAAAAATCCGTGGTGCGAGTTCTTGTTGGTTCGTTATTATCCGTGGCGTGAGTTCGTAGGATTGTAGTAGAAAGAACTGCTGCTGCTGCTGCTGCTATGTTTATCTTAGAAATGATATTCTCATACATTTTTAATATCATATCTACATTCCATTTGAGTATAATCTCTAACTTTTATATTCTCACTTGTATATCATATATTTCTCAAATCTACCTCAGACATTCACGGTAGCAGTCAATATCTTAACTTCACTAATATCATTTATTTCTTGAAAAATCCTAGAACATTAATAGTGATTAATGTATTCTGATTGCAAGCATTTTCTCAACAGTATTTGAAATATATGCATGTGTATTCATTGTGATTGAGATAAATTGTTATAAGAACAATTATTAATACTCTTACTAAAACAATTAAAAAAATTGCATAATGCAAAAACACACTGCCAATTCTAAATTAGTGTATTAATATGACCACGTAAAATTCATTGAATGCGTAAAAATAATATGGGAATACTGGACCTGTAAAATCCTATATAATATTATTACAAATTTATGAATATTTTCATATAACATCTTATATGTATGTACTAGATTTCATTATATCTATGCAACTTATAATTTCTTTAATATGAAATAGATATTTTTATGTCAAAAAGCTGTAGTAACTCAAATGTTGTTTTAAAGTCACAAGAGGCAATGATCTGATGATGTTACACTGGGTTTATGAATTTTTATTTTATGGGCCCCATATATAGATAGACATGGTGCCTAATATATTAATGTTTGTAGGCAAGGTTTGCCCAAGAATAAAAATCCACTGAGTATGTACAATGATAAAAACCATTTTTAGGCCTGAGGAGAATCCTACATAATTGTAATAAAATGTTCATGCATTAATATGAAATATGCATTTTTTTAGTATACGAAAATCTCAAATGTGTACCTAACAAAACGTTAGGTGGTACAAATATGTGAGTGCCAAAATAAATTTTAGGTGTGAATTCGAAAATGGCACTTTTCATTCATAAAAACTTGGTCAGCGCCGACGCTTAAGCTACGGGACTGAAATGCTGGTAAAAATATGACCAATCATTGAATGATTAAAACCTGCTATTTATAAATGAGGGTGTCCTTTGATATTTCAATATACCAAGTGTTAAACACAACTTGCTCAACACTTGCCATACATATTCCTAAAATATTTATGTTCTGTATCGTCCATCATATGTTTCAGAATATTTATTGTTTTTTTACCTAAGTTTTTACAAGCATAATAAACAATAATTTAAAATGTTATGTTCAATAAGTCTTATACTTTTTTTTTGTTTTGTGTTATTCTATTGTCAAGTGTAATAAAGCAATTATATGTTTTATTTTATTGTTAAATTTTGGTTACCGTTTTCAAATTTGTAACTGTTTTAGTGGTCTGAGAGGAAATATTTTAGGAAGACGGGGGGAGAGACCGAACTGACGTTTAAAATATTAGATATGTGAGGGAGTTCTGAACATTTCGAGTGCAATAATTTGTTGATTTTGTATAATGTTATTGGTTAAATAGTGACATTCGCTTAAATTATTTTGGAATTTCTTATCTTAAAAAAACTTAAACCTTTTGCATAAAATTATATAGCATAAGGCTCAACCCTATTACATGGAATGTATAAGACAACTCGTGAATTGGGGGACTAATACTTTCACCTACCTATCCCATCGGATAATACAAGTGTAATATAATGATAAAATTATCTGTGAGTTGTGCAATATTTAATCAGTCACAGGTGTTATAATATATTCAGCTTGTAAACACATACTCAAAAGTGCTTTAACCATTCCATAAAATATGATCTAAGCATTGCTATACTAATGTACACGTTTAATTTTTATTGTGATCATTTTTCCCTTAGCTAATGATTTATAACAATTACTGTCCAACAGTAAAATATCACTAAAGTGATATGGAAACTAAATATGTTGCTTTACCATTAATTAATATATGTAAAAGTCAAATGTAGAACTTTAATAGCTAAATAATGAAAGTAATAAAATCGGTAGTTTGGCATTTTCAAATTTGGAAATTCATTTTGGCTTGATATACATTCTCTGTATTAATATAACAGATATACAAGCAGTCCTTGACTTACGACGTTTCGAGTTACGTCGAACAATGTTTTGACACTATTCCTCAAGCTTACGTCAATACGTGTTTCGATTTCTGGCCAATTTACTTGACGCGAGACCAACATCAGAAGTTTTAATGTTAATAACAAAATTTGTGCGGCCTATCAGTGTTACCAAGACCTGTATGGATAACAAGAAGAAAAAAGCACGGCAATCTAGAATTGATAGTTACTTCAAGCCGAAAGTTTAATTTATTATTTCTCATTACATATTTTAATTATTAAAGATATAATTATTTTAAGTACTTACTTTTGTTATGTAAATTTTTTGTTATAAATGCAGTATTTTTTACATGTCCTTAGAGAATCTAACCGTTGAGTCTTTCTAAGTAAACATGAAAAATATATCTCGACTTACGTCGTTTCGATGTTTACGTCGCGTATTTTGAGGACTGCCTGTAATTATTTATATTAATTTCTTCATATTACCATATTAACTGTATCATTTCTGTGTGAATTAAATATGTGTTAGATGGACTGATGTTTTATTGATATTTACACACATATCTCTTTATTGTACTTTAGCTTGTATTTCCTTTGAGCTCTGATATTTAATTCAACAATAATAATACCTGTTTATTTTGATTATGTTGCATGCATTATGTAGCAAACAAGAGCAAAAACTTTATGAGAATTTAACTAATAATTCTAGATTACTTTTATGCAAATAATAAAAAGTAAAGAACCCAGGAATAGTAAGTAGACTATGACTTAATGGTAACCGATTCAACCAATTCAAGACTTCCTGCCAAGTGTCTTTACATGTATGAACCTTATTACTATTGGACTAACTTTATTTTGCAGCACAAGTCTTTGATAAGTGTATAAACCAGTGCAATGGAAATATATCTCTTACACAAATCTTGTGAGAATTTATCAAACAATGTCCTTTGTTGCTCTGATGTCCTAAGAAACAGTATCAAGATTGTCTCAATGTGATCTAGCAAACAGCCTGAATGTATTGTTGTAAAAGTTATGTTTTTATATAATCTTGAAACAGTAATTAGATACATTTTTTAAAAAATATTTATTCAGAATAAATCATTACACAGATCAAAGAGCCATGATGTCAAAACAATGAATATAATGAAATGTGAGGTATAAAAATTACATTCAATTTTAGTCACATGTTTGTCTTAACTAATACACAATGACTGACAAAACCTGATGAGATATTGGTTAGAGGACAATACTACTGTCTTTGTCCCATCTGTCACGATGTGAGTGTGGGGGTGTATTTTCACAATCTCCACTCACAGCTGAGGTCTTTGAAATATTCTTTAGTGATATACTGCTTCCTGTTGGAATAAGTTTCGATGATTTTGACAAGGATTTCAGCCTAGGAATATGAGATGCTCGCTTAGAGATCTTGCTGGGCATATCTTTCTGATTTTTAGGATCATATAACGTGTTGGCAGATTTTGATCTGTTATGTCCTGCGTCCTTGTTTTTCATACAAGACAGGGGTGTTCTTGCACCACTATTTGTAGTAGATTTGGATTTTTTCAGCGTGTCATTTAAAATATTTGTTTCATCTTCATAAATAAGTAGTCCATCAGGATTTGTATCTACCTCAGTGCTAACTTGACGCAATTCTGTATTAGTGTTTTGTAATATTTTTATGAGTTTGTCATCCGACATTTCTTCCACATTTTCTTGGACGGAGTCATCACCTTTCTTTTCTACAACAATGGGTGTTCTCTCAATTCCTATAGTTGGAGATCTAGGGTCATCATTCAAAATCTTGAATAATGGTACATTCATTGTATCATATGCTGATTTTTCAATATCTGCATCTTCAATATTGTTGTCAACTGTTTCGAAACTATATTCTACATACTCAAAGTTTGTTTCCAGTAGTTTTGTGGGCTTTTCTACACATCCATTTGATATGTTATTTTCAATTGTTTCATTTGAAGCTGTTGAAGAACCTAAAGGTTCCTCAGTATCTTTGAATGTATCATCAAGAGTCATCTCAAATAAGCCTTTGCATAAATTTTTAGGAACAGTTTCAGGACATAAGCAATTAGCATCAATGGCAGTTTCACAGTTATCTGTGCTGTTATTCTGTAAGCTCGGACTCACACAGGTTGTTTCCACTTGAAACCGTAGTAAATTTTTGTCATCATCAACATTTAATATAATTGGGGTACGATCAAAGTCTTGAGTTGGAGATCTTGGGTCATATGATTGCAAATGATTTTTTATAACAGCTGACAAAATGGGGTTGTTGTGGATAAGCTTTTCTTTCGTTTCTCCGCTTTCAAAAGTCTTTCGTAGATCCACATTTTTTGTTATGTTGTGTTTTGCCCCAGTCTTGCCCTGGAATTTATTTCATAAAGTTTTTATAAATTAGTTAAGAACCTATTGGTTTATTCTACACGTAGTTAATACTAAAAAAAGGAAAAGAACCTATGTTCTACATTAATTTGATTTGACACTGAATAACCGTTGGCGGACCGAAATATTTAAAATGTAATATTACATTGGGTGTTATTATTATACGTACTTTACTACATTAAAAGTTATTAAGTAAAAGCAACTTCCATTTAGACAGTGACACAAATTTATAAATATTCTACATATGTAGAAAGGTTCCAAACAACTACGACGATATTACCTATTCCTTAGTACGCGGGAAAATGATATGCGTAAATGTGCGTTAATAAAATCATATTTATGGTTATAATATAAATCGTAATTAAACAAATATATACCTGCAATGGTGTTCTCGTAATTTCGGGCGTCGGAGATCTTGGATCAGGATTGTCGCCAACTTCCAACTCGTTTTTTTGTGTCTGAGCAGCTGTCGTCTCGTTAACTCTACTTGTATTGCCTCCCATTGTACTTTTACACTAATACTACAGTTCTAACTAAATCTGTCTAACAATTAACTATAAAATTATCATTATTCACTAATGTATGAACTAAAAATACATGTTTTTATACCCCGAAATATTTTTTCCACAAACCGCCATTAAATGCTGTCCAAAACATTTAACGGCTGTGTATGTCAAAACTTTTCTAAATTTAAACCGTGGTTGAACTTTTTTTGCCAATTCAAAGTTGTTGTAACGATAAAAAATATTTACATCCAGACATTATTAAATACAATATGAAAAACACATTTTTGTCACAAACGTAATAGACATCTCATTATAAAAATGGTATTGAGTTTTTAAGGAAACTTTATACTTAATAAATATGATCATACATTCAATTATTAAAATACACTGATATTAAATTTGCAATATTTTTATTTTTATGAAATCATACCTATTGTATTTATGGTTAGTATTGTAAGTTATATTTTATACATGGTTATTATTGTAGGTATGATGTGATTTATAGTAAAAGGTAATCCAAATAGATAAACCTAATAGTTCTAATAGTTTTATGCTTATTACATATTTATAACAAAGTTCCACAAGGCTTTATTATTTTATCTATGTGATAATTGTGTGACAAAAAATTATTATATATTATATTATACTCACTGGACACTAGAATCCAACATAACAAATTTAGGCTCAATTCCCTCTAGGGCAGAGTCGCCCAGAGACGTGCATTGACGCGTAGTAATGAAATTAATATAATAGAAAACAAAAGGCTGAACTATGCGTGACGCCGCAATATCGCTCCTCGACGCGCAGGGACGCGTGTCGTGTTGCTAAGGCACCAAGTCATCTATTTTGAGATAAAACATTTTTTATTTAGAAGTAAGGTCTCGTTTCGCTGCAATCTCACCTGATGGAAAGCGTGATGCAACATAGCACGACCGTCTAGAACAGTGTTTCCCAACGTGGGGCCCACGCCCCACTAGGGGGCAATTTGATGGTTAAGGGGGGCAATTCGAAAATAGACTCGACACCACTTTAACCCTTTCGCTCCGGGCCATT
>DWME01001029.1:0-27520 GCA_018244795.1 Parelbella ahira ahira
CTGGGGACATTGTGTAAGCATTGGAGCACCATCCATAAATGGAGTCTCCTTCTGAGGTTGTCCGCGCCAATGAATGGACAAGGTATGAGCAGGTGCTCGGTGCACCACATCCACGACAAGGATATCGTTTTGGCATACATGAAACGCTGGAGCCGGTAGTTCTCTGTTAGCAGAAAGTACTCCACGCTCTCGACCATCTGCCGTAATACATGTAGATGGGCACTCTGAATCACTCGCCTCCATACAATTGCTACACGACCTGTGAACATGTTTAATCAAGTGAATTTGTATTCGAATTAGATAAGGCGCCACTTTCTGTTTATATGATTAGTACGTACTTGCTAAAAGTCTTATAAACTTCGATGACGAGTTTGACACGGCATATCATGGGCCAGTCCAGCTCGTGGCACTCGCGGTCGCAGTTCTCGAAATACTCCTCTGAAAAAATGAAAGTGATTTAGACACAACATAACAAGAGGTGCACTGATTCTACCGGATAAAATTGTAAAGATTTGAGTAATGGTGATTTACATTTCATCAAATATTAAAAGCTGCAGTAATAATCCGAATTATTAGAAAACTAAAGAAACAAGTGAAAAATAAAGATAAGTATAATATGCATTTTCAGTGCTGGTATTTTTCATCACTATGCTAATAGGTAGTTATAAAATTGACATTTAACCTGACGTTACAATTGTTTCTTAGATTTTCTTTGATAATAATAATACATGAAGGTATGAAATAGTGATGACAAATGACCTTGATTTCTTAAAATTAATTTATAAATCTTTAATCTACCCCTTAAAGAGTGACAAAAGGGATGAAATATGATATGAATATTACTTGAGTTTACACACGTACAAAGTCGCTGGTAAAGACTAGTTTAAAATGTTTGAGATATACATACATAACTACCATTTTTATAGCGCAATTAGCACCTCCTTCAATGAGAGAAATAGACACCATATATAAACAACAGTATTTGTTAAAAATACCTACATTTGAGTTCCATATAACACATTATAAAAGTTTATACCTACATATTTATGTAAAAGTTTTATAGTACACTTTGTAACAAAATGTTATATACCCAATTTGTTGACGTTACAAGGTAAAATATAATTACATTACAACTTTAGTACATTGTATTAAAAAGGTAGGGTAATAGTTAGTAACAATATTTCCATCGCGCGCCACTCACCTGGCATCGGGGTGAAGTACACAACAACTACAACACTAGCCATGATCACACACAACACGACTATCCTCTGCAAGGACATCAGCATGTAGTTGGGTTTCTTTATCACAACACTGTGTGAATCTGCCACATCTTTTTCCAGCTCCATTTTTATTTATTTCGCTTCTAACACGATTTACTTCACAGATTGTAATATATCACGCGTTCGCGGCATCGCTTACGGCGTATTGTTTTTAAAAGTCGTGCAGTGTAAAGTGATTGTTGACATGGAGCCGTGAACGTCATTCGATGCGGCCTCGCAAGGCGACCAGCGAGTGGCGACTGGGCTGGCAATGTACCGGCGATGATCGTTCAGCTGTGCGTTGCAACACTGCACCTCACGCCACTCGGACGCCGCTGGCGGATCGAGGGCTCCGTTTCGGAAGTAAATTGGTTAGTTGCGCGCTGGGCTCTCACTACATCATTATGTAACATTATGTTAAGCAAGCGATATATTAATCTGTGATAAGGTGGCGAGCGCTTGGATACTTCCGGTCCAAATGGTTATTATAAACAGTAGTACGCTTAAAACAATAGTATCATAACAGTGAAATATCTCCGGTAACCAGTTATAAAATTATCTCAGAACCTATTATATATCTTTATCTATTTTATTACTCAATGACCTGCTTTCAACATTATGGATATTTTAATATCTATACAACCTACATATATCTATTGTTGTATCATCATGCCAGGTACCTTACGGAGTAGGCAGAGAGCACCGAGTAGGTACTATACTATATTCTGCCTACCTCCACGGGAAAATACAAGTGAGATTATGAGTCATGACTACGTTTTCTTTTATTAAACATCGAAATATCTTATATTATCCATCTAATTGCATAGTGGTAGCCGGATGACGTCCTTACACCATAAACCCTCTGTGATTTCGTAAATATATGTATATGTACACAATAAGCTGTACTCCAATATTACTATGTACTTCAGATTTGCAAACTGTAACCTTATTATAAGCAAGTCCATTTACAAGTTATTCGCAATCACGTCAACTGCATTCAATTTTGGTCTTAAATATCTAAATAAATATAATTTTTTTGGTCTTACAACAGAGCAAATTGTGTTGTCTTCCCTAAACTATGAAAAATAAAAACGACATCAACGCAAATATCACGTATACATACTTGAGATAAGCTAATCATAATAATTTAAGATTTTACAATATTTTATTTACAAAGGGTATCGAGATTTATGATAACATTCGGTATGTATTTTATTGTTATTATTATAGGATCGATAAGGTTCAACGTTAACGAGCAGTTGAATATACATAATATATTGTGTGACATTACAGCTAGAAGGCAGTCAGATGTACATAATATAATAACCAAAAACCGACCACATTTACTGACATGTAAATGTGCGCCTTATCAGTTCAATAGTTATTTAATAATGGCGTGTTTCGTAGCCACACGTGTTTTGAAACAAGTTATAGTTTTACAGTTTTAAAATTCCGTTAATGCATTCGCTTAAATATATTCACTTGTTTTGTAACTTTGTTAATTAATCTTCATTATCAATCCTAACAACATATACAGGTATATACAAAAGTTATCCATATTACGATATTAGAGAAACAAATAATTATTATCTAACGATACACAGTAAATATGAGTAACGTAACAGAACTAAATCTTATATTATGATGTATTAATGTTGCATGTAACGCTGTAGGATTAAGAAATTTATGAAAACAAGTAAGGTTTGTGTAGGTTTTGATAATACCATTTGTTTCAGGCTGCAAAGAAGATATCTAAGATCATTTAGTGATTTAAAAATTTGCTCAAATAGATGATTGACGTTTGAGTTGTGACAATTGACACAACCTTGCTGCATGAAAATGATGAAATGTTCACGAAGATACTCTGTTACAGGGGTAGATTGAAATCCTAGATTTTAAACTTTTAAGAATTACATAAATGAAAGATTCGTTACGAAATCTTATCATTTGTGGATCTAACATAAAGTAATGTTTTATTAATCGATTTAGATTTTATGAAAATTTTCTGTAAAAAAGTTTGGTACAAATATTTATATAATTAAAATGGAGATAACTAAGAAGAACTTTAACGAGCAGTTCGACAATATAAGTAGAGACTTAAAACGTTCTTGCTTCGTTGGTTTTGACGCAGAGTACACCGCTATTTTGCCTGGAGAATCCTTTAAGTACAGGTATTGGGATTTTATTATTTTCGCCTCTTTCTTCTAGCAGTGTATATCTTGCTTTGGTAGTATTTGCATTTTTAAGTAAAGGAAAGCAAATGTTAAATATAGAATGTAGTTTGATAAAACAAATTATCTAAGATTTGACTGTAGAAACACCAATCCTGATCCTAATACCACCATTAAACATCAGTTTTTTAATTTATATGTTTTATTTTGACATGCTTGATAAACACACAAACTAAAGTATCATCATCATCAGCCTATCTTAATCCACTACTGAGCATTGGCCTCCCCTTGTGTGTGACATTGCACAATATCCGCAGCTTGCCACATCCAGCTTCAAAAGAAAAAATGTGAGCTAAGTTGACTTTGTGCTTATGTATAACCATGAATACATGAGTACATGAGTAGTCTCATGTAGTATTCCAGTAGTAAATGTGGATGTGCTCATGTATGGACTTCAGTGACCAATAATATGAGGTAGCCCACATCCTTGTATACTATTTTAAGTAAGAAATGCACTAGTTATTCTGAAATATAAAAAGTTTACCTATTAATTGTTATGTTTTTTTTTATCTTACTTTAATTTAATTGGTGAAGTTATTTGTATTACATCACAGTGGTTTATGAATTCAAATGAATTGGACATCACTTAAAAATCCATGATAAGAATTAAAATTATTTAAATATGTTAAAAACTGTTTTGATAATCCAGACTGCCTCATTGGTCGAGTGATTGCAAGCATGACTGCCAATTGGGAGGTCCTGGGTTCTAATCCTGGGCTGGGTACTATTGAATTTTATTAATTTAGAATTTCTAAACTTACGAGTCTAGATTTGTGCCTGATGTATGGCAATAGATTCAACACCTATTCCATGGGACTTATATGCAACTGGTGATACATGGGAGCATACTATATTCCTCTGCCTACCTCTTTGAGGATTACAGGTTTGATGTTACGTTATCTTGATACTCTTACTTTATGATGTTTTTTCAGATTATTTGACACAAATGTGGAAAGATACGATCGGATTAAAAGTGAAGTGAGCAAAATGATCATGACTCAAATTGGGCTCACAATGCTTCAATATGACAGGGACCATGACTCCTATACTGCAGTTGGTTACACCTTCCATCTATGTCCACAATGTTTTGGAAATGTTGACCAATCATTTATATTTCAAGCTTCAACATTAAGATTTCTATGCAGACATAATTTTAATTTCAACAAGGTGAGAGATTATCTAGAATTTTTTTAATCCCTGATTTTTATACATGCCTATGACATGCCCATGGCCTATGTTCAAAAGTGCACTTGGGCTTATAATGTAATGTTATATAAATAGAATGTTCTGCACATGACAGTCCAAAAACACTAATCAAAAGGATTGACTGCACTGTGCTAGGTAGGACACCTAAAGTACCAATCTAATCTGTCTTTAGTAGCACAAACTTTTAAAATATGTTCACACATTAATTGTTATGTACCAATTTCACTGGCTTGTTTAATTTATTCTTTGAGTTGACCAAATCTATAATATGTGCTAATTCCTGTTAATATTTCAAATTTTATTTATGTACACACATTAATGACAGAGGAATATATTATACAAGATCAGTTACAAAGGGCAACCCACATACTATACCTAAATTATTAATATTTCAGTTCACATATGAAGGTCTTCCATACCTTAGTAAAGCTGAAGAGGCCAAAGTACACCAGCAATTACGTGATAAAACTTTATTTAACAACCTGAATTCGGCACTTGAAATAGATGATGAGAACAAAGTACAAAGCTACTGCTCAGAGATTTCGAAGTAAGTTAAAGCGTAACACAAAATTTTCAACAATATGACTGACTAACGCAAACTTCTTAGATCAGTCGTTTGTAAATAATCATTGTTTAATTGTAACCCTACACAGTAACAAATTATAAATGCAAATTCGTTTCAAATCAATGTTTAATGTAAAAATTATTTATACCAGTGTTACCTTTGCATAGTCAGAATTATTTATTAGTATTTTGGCAAACCTGTCTATGAGATTGATGGCTATTTAAATAAATGTATACCTTAAATTTTTTGTATGGAAATGAGAATGCAAAAGCACACACAGTTATTGTTGCCAGTATATAAATGTTATGAATTGAATTTATTTGAAAATTACATGTACATATGGAATACATATAAACATTGTTACATTTTCTTCTTTTTTTTTAATCTAAATGCCGGCCACATCATAACTTGCAAGTGAGATAGGGCTTCTTCAACCTTAGAGAGTACTTGCAATTTGTGTATAATATGTTAATCAGCATTTATGTTTATTTTTAACAGGTGGCTCAACAGCAGTGAAGATGGGACAATGTACATAGATGTTCAAAGCCCAGTGATACGGTATATACTACATAATGAGATCAGAATGAGGTTTCCCAGTGTGCTCACTACTGATAGCTTAGGTAATAGTCATAAGGTAATTTTAAGCGTTATATTCAACTCTTACTGCTCCACTGCTGGATGCAGCTTCATAGCCACTGCTGGGAGAAGTTTGGATGTACCACAATGTTATAATCTCTTCAGTATAGTTTTTTAATTTAACTCCTAGGTTTTAGTTATACTGTAGCTGTTTATATAATAATGTATATCCTAAAACAATTCAACACCTTCATTTTATCACAGTGTGTAGAGCCTGCATTATGGTCACCATGCAGTTCTTATGAACACATATGCAAATAAATTTGTACCTAAATACAGAAGAAATATTCATGCTAATCACTTAAATATTGGTTCTGGGTGGGAATGAAACCCACAATCTTTAATTGAGCAATCAGCCACGAGTCATTGGACATCCAGCCTTGTTGAAGAGGCTATGCAACCATCTGAAATATTTAGATATTTTACTGTAGATAAATGGATTAGTGAAAATATGGTACCAAATCAGAACTATCTAAACCATTCAGTATGCCATAAAATTTTTGTTTTTGAATAGTTAAAGACAACAATCATTTAACATGTTCCTATGTCCCATTGAAAAGCTAACCACATCCAATCTTATATAGCCTGATTGATAATTTATTGTATCAAAGGTAGGACAATTTCTTTACAATATTTTTGTAATCATAGCCAATAATATGGTATATATCTTACCATGAAACTGTTAATATTATAGACAAGACACAAATAAGTAAAAATGGCTCATTTTAACTTTTTTATTTCAAATTCCAGGTACTCATATACAGAGATAAGTATGTGGAAGGAGCGAACAGTGCACCAATGGGTATACTTGAAGAGAATCTCTTGTGTGACTTGCAAGGATTTTCACGGATCATCAACTTGCTCGCTGAACACAAGAAACCCATCATTGGTCACAACATGTTTCTAGACACTGTGCTTATCCACAATCAGTTCATAGGACCATTGCCAAAGAAATACGTAGAGTTCAAGAAGAATATACACAATTTATTTCCAATTATCTTTGATACAAAACACATATCACATGAGATGAAATACAAATTAACATATGATGAAGTGTGGAAATCGAATTCGTTGCAAGAGTAAGATTTAATTTTATTTTTATATAATAGATGTTTATATGTGGGTTTTTCATTAGCATGATGTACATAATTACTCATCAGTTAACATTATTTGTGTAGGGAATTAAAATTGGTTACCTATAGATGTATATTAATAATACAGTCTGCAAAACATTGACATACAATAATTAACAAATTTTATATCACAAAAAAAATTATGCATATTTACTAATTATTTATTTGACCCGTCATATGAGTCATATGAATGTACAATACAAATATTCTTTATTGTACACCAAGAGATACAGTACAAATTTTCGAAGCCAAACAAGAGGCGGTCTTATCGCTAACAAACGGTCCTACCACACAACCTTTGGGTAGGAGTCAATAATAGCCGAAATGGGATACGGGACACGGGTGTACGAAAATAAATACTATACAAGATATAACGTAACAAAAAAGTAAATCACGCCTGTAATGCCCGAAGAGGTAGGCAGAGGCAGAATCTTATTAGCTGAATTATTAATTTATACTATGTATATTAACAATATTACATGTCATGCACTTTTAAATTAACGTTGATAATTTATTCATTTAATTTAGCAAAAAATTAATCTGTGATATAAAGATAACATTTATTGCTCATATTTTTATCTTGTTATCATTTTTAATGATATTTTGACGCAATTTGCGGGTTAGATGTCAATCAGCAATATTGCTAGAATAAATTTTTATTACCCCATGTTGCATATCCTAAAGGTAATGGTAAACTTATAAGTAATAAAAATGGAACGTATTTACGTTGTAAAGGCCTGGTTTTATTTAAACGGAAGTTTCAATCGTAGTAAAGAGGCTAGGCAGTAATTCCTATTGTTAATATATGTAACTATACTTAATATATGTAACTGTACTTAATATATGTAACTATACTTAATATATGTAACTATACTTAAGACCTCATTTTTCATTTTTCAACTTAAGCTTTATGTCTCATTGCATGCTTTGTCTATTTTTAGTTGCACATTTCATATTAAACCGAGTAGGATTATCAACATATCTAACCATGAAAACATTTTACTTTATTTTCAGTCTGTATGAATTCTTCGCTGAGGGCAAATGTAAGAAGCTGCAAAACGGTTTGAATTTTATAAGACTGAGCACACCTTTCAACGTCAACCAGTCCTATCATGAAGCTGGCTGGGATTCATATTGTTCAGGTAATAAAAGAAGTTATCTTATAAATTTCTAATACGTAAAACTTGATCTACTGGCTATTAATTTAGACTATGGTAGTGGTATGATATTTCACTTTACAATATTTTAATGTTACGACCAAAAGCATACAATGAAAAGAATATTCTAGAAGCCGAGAAGAATGTTATAGAATATTCTTTTATATCAATGTCAATTGATAATAAAAAGACATTTTCGGTCAGTGTTTGAAAACCAATTGAATATTCTGATATATAAATCAGAGTCGTGTATATTTGATTGGCCACAAAAAAGATAGTAGAAACTTATAGAAATTACAAAAAAAATATATCGAATCTTACAGTTTTTATTTCGTGGAGTAACTTGTACGCGCTTTAATATTCTTACGGAACGTATTAATTATAACATTTTCTATATTTTGTTTTAAGACATTTCGTACTAAATAAATGGCGCAGTTCGCTAGCGCTGATAACTTATAAGGCTCTTTCTAAACTTTTTTTATTATTAAATATTGGTAAATGCTACGTTGTTTCGTGTCTCCAAATTGATATCTAAATTTTATGCTCAGGTTACTGCTTTTTGAGACTAAGTCACTGGGCGGCGTGCGAGAACATGGGCAAGTACCGGCCAGTGGGGCCCAACGAGAAACTGGCTTCTATGACGCCATATTGCAATAGAGTTAACGTCATACGTGGGGCGATTCCCTACATGGTGAGTGTTCACTGAAATTGTTTTGACGGATTACTTTTTGATATAATTGCAGTGACTGATAAAAATATGGTTGGTAAATGGATACAACTAAAGTGCTAATTTGAATTATATTTAAATTTGATATTATTAAACATAACCTGAAATAATTGTTGTCCCCTTTGGCGCCAAAATTTGTTTGGGACATACATATATGGGACATACATGCATTAGACAATATGGTTCCTTATTGCCAAGAAACATACTTATCCAACTCGATAACTGTTCTTGTATAAACCTTATACTATAACAATAAATATATTATTTTGGCTAATAATAATTAGTTTATGGCATCTGTAACTTACTTCCTGTTCTCGGCTTCATAATTCAAATATTTAAATCTGGAACACATGTGTAGCTGGGCACGGCTGACGTGTGTCAGCGAAATTAATTAATTTCCGACACCGAACCGCGATACCTACACACGTCTCAAAATAGATGTGGTCCCAACGGTGCATGTGTGTTTTTTTTTTCTTTTTGCAAAACACGTTTGCTGCCAAAATAAATCGGGACATCGGCTAATCCGATAGCACCTACGCAAAAACAAAGGAACAT
This sequence comes from Parelbella ahira ahira, assembly GCA_018244795.1. Lineage (NCBI taxonomy): Eukaryota > Metazoa > Arthropoda > Insecta > Lepidoptera > Hesperiidae > Parelbella > Parelbella ahira. The sequence continues at coordinate 9,470 of DWME01001029.1, forward strand.
ACGTGTACATACAAATTTTATTAAAACCCACTTTGCATATATTTATTGTGAGAAGAGAGTCATGAATGTAAAAGGATTACATCAGGTTTGTGAGGATATATATTTGGCCCTCGGTGCTCTCTGCCTACCCCACAGGCCACAAGGGACTTTATGACGATATAATAATAGACGATATTAGACGATTTTGAGGATATATTTGTTAATTCTCAACGTAAGTGGTCATACCAATAAATATTTAAAATGAATTTATCTCAAAATTAGGATTTTTTAGATCAACATCTTTGCATCCTATTGCTATTTGCCCAGTATTTTGTGTTCTTTAAACATAAAGTCAAATGTCGTTTGAGAAGGGCATTAAGTTGCAATCCAAATATGACATAACATCACATTGCTCTGCGCGTCCAACAGTGGAACGATAAAAATGTTGACGATGTTGACACAAGACGTGAAAAATCAAAATATTGCATAAAACGCAAGAAATTTTTATAACATAATCGCTTACCGGTTTTACGACGTTCGAACGAAAACGAACTCAAGTGATTATAGGACGTACTCGTAATTTACGTCCTCAGCCTGAACACTCCGTTTAAAAAATATTTTACGACGACATTTACGATAACTGACAACGTGTATTATTATAACATTTATCGTGCGACGCGATGTCCGCTGACGACGCAGCCTTACGGTTTTGCTCGTATGATTTTTATTACTTACAACAAACTGTTTGCTGTATATTAAATTTGCTATATCACGGCTTTTATGTAGTGTCATCTTATAAAAGCGTAAAATGAAACGTTTTTCCGTCGGGGTTTTCGATTTTAAAACCTTCATATTATCACCAGACAGTGATGTTTAGAAAAATATAGTATTTATAGAGTTAATTTAGTTTGATCGTGATTGTGACCAAATTAACGCCCGGGATATGATAATAAAGAAACGTTTAAGCCGTCAATTATTTTTCTATTAAATGTCTCGTGATTGTTTATATACATGATTATATATGTTCATGAGAAGGGACCTCGTTATAGGCCTGAAACCAGTCGGGCCGTCCCGAAAAAGGTACGTAAGTAAATTCCAATTAATTATGCAACAACCCTGTGATATGATAGTATATAAATATATAGTTATAACCAGTTAGTGATATAGTATGGTAACCGTATTTAGTAGTAGTAGGTAGTAGGTATGTAGGTAGCAATAGGTCGTACGTGTGAAGGTTTGACTTTATTCCAAAGTTTGCATTGTCTTGACAAGAGAACTGTACGGTTTGAATTCTTAGATGGGGAAACAATGACAACTCTCTGCAAATACAGTACAGTGCAGTACAGTATATCAGTCAGCCTTTAAGGCGTTCGAATATGATACTTTATGCATATTTCTTCCGACCCTTCTGTCGATCCACGACACGACGAACACGAATATCCTCCGATATGATAGGGTATTTCCATTCTTTAAACAATTCAATTGAATTCTAGCTTTTTATGCCACTTATATTTGAAGCGTACATTTGTTTCAGAATATCGTCGGCGAGGACCCGCCTCGTAATCGCCCCGAGCTGTTGCACGTGAAGTCTTGTAAGGAGCGAGCCATCAATATTGGTAAAGTGAGTGTCTTCTATACTACGGAAACATCTTAGAGCTAGCTGTGCAGCGGCTTCCGCGTGATGGGTGGAAACAATAATAATGTTTCACTGCCTCACAACAAATAACATAAAACTTAAATAATTATTTATTAACCTAAAAAAGAACTAAGATTTATTGTGGGCAAAGAAAGAGTCTCAGCTTCTGCTAGCACGAATGACCTGGTGAAGCGCTGTTTATCAGACTCTCCTTCTCCCTTGGGCGTCGTTTAGAAGATATACACTTTCCATCGTTAAAATGCTTTAATACGGTTTAAACTATTCAGTTTTATTAGGAAGGAATATAATAATTTCTTCATCAGCGACCTTTTAATTCTTCGCTATTCTGGTCGCTACTCTGGTCTCTTCTTAGTTTACAAGCAAATACAATACACACACAAGCAATGTATATTTCCGAAAGCAAACGTGTGTTTAACGAGAACTACATTCGTCGGCGATTACGGTGCAAATTGAGCCGTTACAAAGTTTACTACGGATCTGGCATAATTCTGGGCAGCATTACATAAAGGAGCTGGCGCAATGTTATTTTTGTGTCATATTGTAAACATGCCCGGACCCGAGTGCGTTGTCTCGCTCCTCGACGCCAAAATTAGCTTCCATATGTTACGGAACAGTTATGGTAGTAATAATTGTCACCTCGATTTGTGGATCACCATCCCAGGCGGCGGTTTTCCAGCTGTGAGCGAAAGTTGCACTGTGTCACCTAACGTCGGTAGTTCGGAGATACGATCCTGGCATAAAGTGACGAGATCGTGCAACAGTCTGACACTGTGTTTGAAAGCAATGCCCGGCGCGCGCGCGCTTGACAGTTGGCGCGCCGCCAGCCGCACACACACACACACCGCACACACGCGCACGCAAACATACACGCACACGCACAACAACGACGCGCACGCACACACTGTTCTTTTTCACGCAAACAAAAATACTTTGCACTATCCACATATTCGCCGTCGCTAGTTAGAACAGATTGATAATGCCCAAGTGTCACAAGCAAAAAAACTCTTTATTTTTGCCCGAGACATTTTTTAACAGCGGTCCGTGTTTGATTTTTAAAACGTAGGAAAAGTCATTTTTCATGCCACTGTCAAGGTTGATTTAAGGTTAAGCTAAAAATACAACTGCGCCGTGTGTCGTCGCGGTAGTGTTCTGTGCGGCGATGTGCCGTTTACGTTAGCCGGACGGCTGACGGCGCCCGAAATGCCGGTTCATGTTCATTCGGTTGCCGGGATTAGACCGTTTGTGTATGTTTTGCAGGTCGCTTCCGCGCTCTCCCCCTACGGCGTAGTGGACGTCAAGGCTTACGGGAAGCGAACGGCTCTCGTGGCGGCCAGCACTCATTTCACGTAAGCGCATATACGCCGCCTCATTATAAAAACACGCACAGACACACAAATAAATCGCACCTTTTATCTCCTGTACAGTACCGTTCGCCTCTGATGTTGAAGCCAAATTGTTATAACTTCAATTGACCCGTAACCGGTATTTGTGTCTTAAGTGTCTTCAATTCTTTTTTAGTGTACGATAACTCTTGTTGCACAATTGAGAGTATTTTTGTTTATTAGTTCGCCCTGTTGCACCATAGTAGGTACCTACTTTTCACCAAAACACGGTACTTGTTATATTACGCGAAAAAGTAAAACTTAATAGCAGAGAAACTAAATTATTGATTAAACTTGTTCAAAAAGACATGCGTCGGTTCTTATTAAGCAGACATTAAGTAATCGTCATTGAAAATCGCCATTGTGATTCCAGGCACCTGAGACAAATTTATTTCCTTACATTAGTTAAAACCTTGCTTCATGATTACTATATATGTATATTACAATATATGTATGTATATCATAGACAAAGTTACAGAAATCTCTCCATCTACATATGTATAATCAACCAGAACTATCACTTCTATCGCGCGTGGGCTCCACTCAAATTTTGTTTTTCAGGACGGAAAAAATATTGAAACAGTTCAAAAACAATGGAGAATACAAAATATCTACGTACCGTGCATATAAGCACTCCCCAGCCGTACGGATGACTGTTTGGTATGACATATTTTTGTATATAATATATACACATATAGAATATTTAAGAAAAAACGGTGAAGAAATCAAGAATAGTATAAGTCCATACATTTAAAAAAGAACACTCTATCCGTCAAAAGTCCACACGGCAGTTTGAAATTTGAAATTCGAACTGTTTTACATGAGTCAACGCGCGACACTAGGTTCGTATAGCGTTATCTCGCTCACATAAAATTGCGGAAACTCAATTCTTTTCCTAATTATATCATAAGACTTTTCTAAAAAATTCAGAAAAAATGAGAAAGCGAAATGATTTCCTTATTTTTTTACTTATTTTGTATTCAAATAGTTTATATAGCAATGGTGAACATAGGAAGCCATTGGTGTATACCTGTATGTATATATAATTATATACATATATACATACAGGTGTATCCCACAAATGAAACGATTTGTTCATACATATGAACAAATTGTTTTATGTGTGGGTAAACATTCTAAGATGAGAATATTCTATAACCGAATACAACTGGATTAGCTTTTGATGGAACGCGCAGCAATTTTGTACAACGTATATTGTACGTTCTATGTAATCTAAGATTATGATCTTCTATTTTTGAAAAATTTACGTTGAGTTATCTTCTTGCAGGGGTGGCGCTATTATCACTGGCAGCTTATTAATTTTGTTAATACACAAAAATGTTAGTAAATAATATGTTCTGTTTATAGATATGTTATTTATAATGTACATCAATTATTGTGTGTATAGTACACAGGTGCTATTATTTTTAATAAAATCTTTAAAGCGACGATTTAAAAAAAAACTTAATTCACTAATTGGTTTACATGAACAATCCTATCGAGTAAATACGAACTATTGCCTAGATTTTCAGTGCTACAGATTAAAAGAAAACATACTATAGTTCAATATTGTTCATGCTCAACACATTATTTCGTCAGTTAGGTATACAGCCAGCCCTATCTAGTACATTCCTAGCTTGAAATAACAGTTTCCATGATACACATAAAAGAATTAGAAGCTACGATGCCACAGACAGTCACATAAACAGACAGACACATCAAACTTAAAACACACCTCTTATTGCGTCGTGACTTAAAAATACTAGTTTCGTATTGTTAATGCTCAAGCTCCCTGCCTCGTTAGTCGAGTGGTGGCGAGCGCGACTGCCGAACGGCAGTCCGGACTCCCGATCGGGAGGTTCTGGGTTCAAATCCATTGTCGGGTACTATTGGATTGTCCTAATTTAGAATTTCTAGTATTGACTCGGAGTCTGGATCGGTGCCCGGCAATAGGCTCACTAACTATTCCATGGGACGTGATGAAACGTGGGAGTGTACTACACCCCTCTGCTTACCCCTTCGGGGATTACAGGCTTAATGTTATATTTGTTACATGTGTGTACATTGATGAAATAAGTGAAACCGCGTGTTGTTTACTTAAATTTATATAACTGTTTGTATACTTGTACTAATATAAGACTTGTTCTTGATTTTCTACTGCTTTGAACTGTACATGTGTAATTATGAATAAAGTATCTACCTCATATGTATTATTATTGTTTGTTTTTAATTGTGTTATTGCCGGTTCAATTTCGAATATAAATATGTTAAAACTTAAGATGTTAATATTTCACTATTTTCTGGCGATCGGCTAATCGCGGTAAAGGACATCCAACGTAGACACTTATATATCCTGGCCGTGAACCTGCAGCGATGTAGACGGTGTGAAGCTGGAATCTACGATCCTCAACCCGAACGCCCAGCGTGGTGATTGAGAGAATACTCCTATTTTTAGTAGAGGCTTTTGTCTACCAATATCTTGACATTGATTGAGGATGATGATTTCACTCCAATAACATCGATGACCAAAATGCGCCTGTAAAACTTATCAGGTTCTGAAGTAATTTAAAGTCTAATAGATGTGCAGTAAAAGACTTGTTTTAATTTTATAAAACTTCAAAGGATCACACACCAGTAAAGATAGGTGCCTAAAATCAATAAATAAATATCCTGGACCATCAACTCTTAAACTTGGCAGAGCCTGTGTTATATTGGCCAGAAAGCGGATAAGCTACATACATATAAATATGCTTACATAAATATTTTTAACGCCCAGAGAAAGAACAAATATGTATTTGAGCTCTTGACACAAATATTTACTTCGGATGGGAATCAAACCAACGTCCACGGTACGGTAGCAGTAATCCCTAAACATTAGACCAACGGGCTCATAATAAAATTTATTGTAATCTTATAATGCACGCACTTTATATTGTGTTCGATGTGCACCCAAATCAGAATTATTTAAAATCAGCATATCATAAATATAAGGAATCAAATAAAAAACACGGTAAATAAACATTTCGGAATATCTTTCTTTGTTTCATTTCATCAACGCTACTGTTGGTAAATTATTACTAAACGTTAGTGGATTCGAAATCAAAACACAAACATCGACTAATGATGGAAATAAAGCAATACTTTGGAAGGATTATTACTTGCGTGAATGCAGTGGCTATTGGTTCCAGGAAGTAGGTACCTATGTACGTTCCGTTCGAGATCGTTAGCTAGCGAATTGCAAATCAACGTAACTCGTGCAATTCTAAATGTTTGCGTGTAATTTTGCCCAGCGCAGCCCACTCCACGTACAATGCCTTTGTCAGTTGTTAACCCCAATTAATTCTAGTACAAATGCTTTACATGTGCCATTAAAAAGTGCCCAGCGTCAATCAGGTTCACATCTTTATTGATTTAAAAACGCGCCGCCTAACGATCGTGCCATAAAATCACTGTCGGTCGTTTTCTTTACGCGAATGAGCGGAAATGGTTACAAGTAATTAATTACTTAATCACGGATTTATGATGCATTTTACAGCTTCACAGCCAGTTTTATTTTCATACCCAGATGTTTCAGTTCAACAAATGTATTTCGGTATAATTAAAAAGAAGAGTTTCAGCTAATCGACAATTTTTTTATAAATTAATATATTGTGGTCGGATGCTTTACAATTACGAAACTGCAGTATAATGTAGACATCTTTGTATACCGTTACAACGACTATCGCCGTGTAATAAATTTAACGAACGCATCGTTAAAAACAATGTAATTGTTCCAAACCGCGTAAAACCCAGCGGTGTGCGGTTTATTTGTAGTTCTTTTGTAATTATAAATATCCACCGCGTCCGAAGCACAATTTCACAAAATATGATATACACTGTGTTACTTAAAATCTAAGCAAAATGTATGTTCAGCTAATGTACGTCGCTATGCTTTTTTAATATTCCTTTAATGTAATTTCCGCATCTACATTAGTGTATGCAATAAGGCGTTTTAATTTTTAATGCAAAGCCTCGATACTTCATTTTACGATATTCTTGACTTTAAATATTTCATTCAATAGATACTATGGAGTTTCTTTCGCCGCTTCTTCTCCATAGCGAGGTATCTTCCGAAGCGGTGGTAGTTTCATTTTCACGTGCAAAAAGTGTTCTATTGAACCAGTTTTGAATAAATAACTTTTGTATTTGATACCTATCTAATTAAATTGAGTAGGTACCTACTGAATTAAGAAAAAAAATTAGAAGCGAACTTGTAAAAACTCGACGTGTAGAAAAAGTAAGCTCGTGTTTTTGTTTATATGTGAAATTTTTCTATAAATTCCAAGTAACTAATATAAGTGTGAATATAGCAGATATAAAAAAGCAAAATATGCCACAAACGTTTTGCTGCACTCACGCGAAGATTACACGCACTCATTTTTATTATTATTAGTTAGTGTAGTACCTGAAACTAAATAAATTTTCTTCGTCTAAATAAATACATAAGATATTTCTATGATTTGAACACACAGACCGCCTGTTATCATTTCCTCACAGTAAACAAATCTGTGATAAGATTTAATTTAAAAACAATGTTATTGTTTTATTTTGCTAATATATCTTCCTGGTGTTTGAGCACTAATTGTGTGCGTGTTTGACTTCATAAATCTGGGAAAATATTGTTATCATATATTTAAATTCTGTACTAATAATTATACTACTTCTAGTTCTAGTTTCTAGTGTACGAATAGTTCTACTACTACCTACTAACAAACAAACACATACAACTAAAGTATGTGTCAGGGTATTCAATTATTACAAAACGAGTTTACTTTACGTTTTAAAACTTTACGAGTCCATTAGGTTACCTATTGTTTGGGTGTTCCAGTTAAACTGCTAACGCTGGACACGTCTTAGCACCTATGGTGATACTACTTATCTGTGCGCGGTGTAACTCGCATTGTCTATTAAAAATCACGCCCCTAATAAATGTCTTATACCATTCCTCCTGCCATCTTTGCCAGCACTGTTTATTTTTTTATAACATCACGACAGCGTATAAACGTTTTTTACTGGACAATGAGCTAAACAGAACACGTCGTGTTGTTTCCCGGGCGCATAGCCGACCGCAGTTAGAGTTATTAAAAAAAGATTACTAGTACACGCCGTGACTCATTAGACAGATGTTGCAGTTTCAGCTAATAACCCGGTCCTTGTTCCGTAAATAGAGGACAGAAATCTTTTTCACAGTAATAGCATTTTCACATTAGCTCGGTCCGATGCGATTATTAAACGCCAACCCTTAACAAAAGCGTAAGTATATTACAAAAACGGTAATTTCAATACTCACATAGTTTTAGTATGGTGTTTAAGCACAATTTTTAAATAGACCGATCGTCAAATGTGTGACATTTTGGCGACGCGACGCTGCATAGAAAATCCCAGCCGATACAATTTGTCATGTCAAATACTAAAAGCATCAATCAACTCATTTTAGGTCGTTTTGATTTTTCAAATTAACACTCACTTCTCAAGCCTCTTAATTCAGGTGCCCACTGACAAAATTAATATAAGCTGAGGCCCGCCCTAATGTGAATTTCTTTTATGCGTACCTACCCACATGATTTTTTTCAGTCATTGCTACCTGCTACGTTTATCCTCGGTACATTTTAATGTGTACATACTGCAATTAATATTCAAACAAGTTCAACCCAGTAGCCCACACTATTCAGCATTCCTTAATTTAAGAGAGCCATTGTTCAGTCATAAAATACAACAAATGAATTCCTTTAAACGCAGTTTTTAAATTTGTAACGGATAAACTTTTTTATAATAAGTGTATCAATGCTGACGCAAGATTTGAATCATAATCAGCACTTATGTAACCAGATTGCGCAAGAGGGCTCGCGCTGATCGCAATCAGAGTAGGTACCTACTACAAAGCGCGGGCGCAGCAGGCGGCTGTCAATCTCGCGCACCCTGTGCAAACCAAACCTATTGTTTCAGCCAGCCATCTGTCGACCTGAAAAATGTCCTCTATTTTATTTCATTGGCAACAGCATCATCAACTATATTTTAATTTTGGTCACCGCGTGGGAAGGCACGCTCCAATACAGCAGGTGACTGACATCGATTTTTATTACGTGAAGATTTCCATATATCTCGTATCGTACCTACGTACCATCGGATTGTATCGCGTAATTGTATATATGTGGGTGATATTGACGTAGAATTTATTTCGGTCCGATTCTATGGAGTATCACTAAAAGACTCCAATAAAATGGTCCACATATTGCGAGGTCAAGATCTGGCGGATCATCAAAAACGTTAAAATATTTTTATACCAGTTGAAATTCAAATACACAAACACACTGTCAGTCTTTCTTGTCTATTATTAAATTATAGCCGTGTTTTGTATTTCAGTATGTAATCGGAGGCCGATGACTGGCTGACGGTTTATTTCGCCGAATCGTTTTTGTTTTTTATCGCCAATAATTTCACGTGCTTCAATGACGATGGAAATGTTTGACGCTCTATAAGACGATTCTAGAAACATCTATTACAATCGATATATTGTTAATCCAAATCATGTGCGAATAATGGACTAACATCATAGAAAATTCTTTGTAAAAACAATATTAATCGTAATGTTACCATATTATAAAACTAAACTTTAACCCGGAAAATCTCTAAGCAGACACAAATGAAATACATATCACTAAAAGCTTTATCCGCTCATATTGTGCGCACAAACGTTCATGGTGTCGCCTCTCGACCGTTTATATTTGAGACTTCCACGCACTCGCCGGCTGACATCTCGCCGCACACCCCGCACCCCGATCAATACAATCAGACAGAACAAAAGATCACACACAGTCACACTATCACATCTGCCGCTGCCTATTCCACAACAGAATAACATTTGACACACGACATAACTTGTCAAACTTTAACTGGTTGATGTTTTCATTTACATGTCACGTACGATATTCAACAGGTCGCTGTAAATAGGTTTAATAAATACGGACATGTTAGTAAGTATATATTAATGGAAGTTAGTAAGGTGCTATGCTTAACTTCTCATTTATTTATTTGTAAAAAAACTTAAATTAATGCCGGAATTTAATAGCAGCAGCTAAGATTTCGCATTTTATATTGATAAATTTATTTAATGAACGTTCCTATACCTATTTTCTTATAAACACAACAACATCACGACTGTATTTCCCCGAAGAAATAGGCTAAGCAGTATGATACCTTCACTTTTTGCCAATTAAGTTTTACATCATAAGAAATAAGTAGGTAGATATTTTAAAAGGGAGTAAGCCTATTATGATTATTACATGTAAGTTTATAACTCTGCATGTTTTAATGGTAGGTATACTCTCTACAATCCGTTATTGTAATCATTCCAATATATTCTGGCGTATATTACAGAATTGCTACGTATTTTCCGTGTTGCCGTTGCCAAACGATGTTCATACATTTTTCCCAGCACACCAACACGTGTGATAGTGTTGCGACAGACCAAGTTATATATGGCGAACAGGTGCTGGGACGAACTTTTAGAACGAAATGCGATTGTGAAGTAATTGAAAGATTTGGTTCCACGCAATATTCCAAACTTCGATGTATGTATGTATGTTTATTGACAAAACAATATTACGTAACTTAGAAAGCTCCAGATATTATACGAAGAAAGTTTAACGAACATAGATCAAAACGATACCGCAAAAGTACAAATACTAAGATATATTTTATCTGCAAGTTCTCAATAGCAGCTCCGAGGGTGCTATCTAAAAGTGACAGAAGTAACCTGTTAAGTATAGCTGGAAGCTTCTTAGAACCAGTAAAGTATAACTAGAAGTTTCATATAACATACAAAGTGCAACTAGAAGCTTCATAATTATATTCTATAAAGTGCAACTACACGCTTCATATAATCTATAAAATACGATTAAATGATTCTTATGATCTGTAATATAAAGTGCAACCAGAAGCTTCATATAACTAATAAAGTAATCTATACTTTAAGATTAATAATAAAGTATTATAAGATATAGGATTATATAAGATTAATAATTTAAAAAAAATATATTTTTAAACGCGCATAACGGAACGTGCCGTAATTATGTTAGCGACCAGATTAATACTTATTTGCGGCTCTTACATTATCTCGGAGAATCTCTCCGCTAATGACATAATATATCGAGTACGCAGTCGCCGCCAAGGACGCGTCACCGTCCGTCCGAACGCGGGTTATTTTCGGTGTTTGCTATTCCTGAAAGCTTACATTGTTTTATTTCGAGCCGTATACTGTCCACGGGGAAGTACTAAATAGCCTATTAGTAGCATTAAGGCTTTGGCACCACACATCGTATTAATTATCTCTTTATACGTGTATGTACCTACTGAGCTCACTCAAACACTCGTTTGGCAGATTTTGTATATAAAAATTCCGAACCGTCATTAAATGCTGGTAATAAATGTATAGTTATATGTATATGTATATGTACTTATATGCATGAACTTCATTATGTTCAATGAAATACATGTTTGACATGTTTATTTGAGACATTGTTTGTCTCTGTCACGTTTTTATCTAATGCTAATAATAATTTTCTATATACGTATATTTTTTTTTGTACACATTTTTATGTCGTTGAGACTTGAATAAATATTACCAGCAGAAGGACAAGTTCTGTTGAGGTCATTTAACGTTCTATATTTTTGTTATTTAATGTAGGTACTTTAACTACTCCGGAGCAAAAAATTTCAAACTTTTTTAAGATTCTGTACCACCTTGGTCTTACTGCAATGGCTTGACGAAGTTATTCTTAATGTTCTATCTTTATAATTAATACATGAAGAGTAATCTTTATATTTCCTTTTTAAGAATATTGCGTGCACGGAGGAAAGTAAGACTAGTTAAAAACAAAGATTGCATAGAGAACAAGTGCAGATACCTAAAATATATGAGCAGTATGACTTACAAATACCTTAAATTGAATTAAATTAAACATTCATTATTTAGGTTCCCATAGTCAATATCAGAATATCAGAATAACAGTATGGTAGCAATCACTAACACGGAGGAAAAAATATGGAAGTGTACCCTTTGTCATAAGAACCTCAATATGGTTTAAATTTAACATTTAATGCATTAGTAACCAATTCCGACCACAACTTGACCAATTTTTTAAATAAAACCGTTTAAGCGTTGAATTTTGCTAAAGTTACATTTATTTTAGCACCCTCATGAAACTGAAAATTTCTGATTTATATATTCACTGCTTTTTGGTTTTCATATTTTATCAGTCAAAATTGCTTAATTTTGAAACACTTATTACAAAAACATACGCCTGAAAAAAGAGCTTATAATCTTCAATTTTCTAAACGTAAAACAAAAATTCTATTTGTCTTGTTACAGTAGCGCTTGATGTGCTTTTGTTATAGGTAATACACACATGCAAATCGGTACGACAGTTCAAACTGATTCCGTGTATTGGACCGTCAAAACGAAATCACTTACCGAAAAAACAGTAAGCTACAAGATAGGCAGGCAGGCTACGAGACTACAGGGCTTAATGGAAAATCTCCGCCAAACCGCCTGACCTGGGCCATATAACCTTGTACGCAGAGTACCTACACGAAAATAATAACCAAGGCTCTAGAGTTATGATGAAAAAATGTTCTCTAAGGCCTGTGAAATCGGCCAATCAGCACTTGGCCAGCGTAGCGTACTATGACCCCTCATTTTGAAAGGGGATCCGTGTTTCAACAGTGAAACGATGTAAGAGTCAAAACAAGAAATACCAAATACCATTGACATTTAATACGGCTTCAAAGAATATTCTAGCAAACGGTCCTCTGGATACAGATAGGACAATACAATGCTGCCTCATGTTAAGAAGGTAACAGCAAAATTATTCGACCCCTCTACGCGCAAAAATTGTACAACCATTGACCCACTACGGCCTACGGATACCCGCCGATGTTCCTCATGATACGCTCACCATAAGGATAATATAAATTGTGCTCTCAGGTCACGGCTCTTTTTCCCAATCACGCCACTAACAAGGTGTATAAACTTTTGAAAAGTTCTCACCGAGAGAGATAGACATAAAAGAAAGTTACCATTTCAACAACTGATGTCTCCGGCCATTTCAATAACCTCAATTTTGAGGCGCCACTACAACCAGTGACGTCATTGTGCACTAGTGCTTTGGGTATCGATGTGAATACTGGAGTTTTTGTTTATAAAGTTTACAGCGACAACGCTAAACGAATTGTTGTTAAACTAATTTGTGACTATGCCTGAAGTGTTTTTAACGTGCACTTGTATACCAAAGGCAATCATCCAATCCACCGAGGAAGTTATGTCTCAGACTACATAGGGATAGGACAAAAAGTAACTAATACTAACTACCCTCATGTTAAAGTTTACTAACTGCAGCATACTAACAGTACAGTCAGTTCTGTTTCAAGTGAATATTAACGAATAATCTTAATATCAAGAATTACTCAATCAACTAAATCATCTTAGTACTCAATTTTCATACCTATTTGAAATTACTTGATCCATGGATAGCAGAGGGCCTTTGTGTCTATTATCTACTTGATTGCTGCCATCCAAAGATAAAAAAATCTTGAATATACAATTTCAGTAGCAATATAGTCAGGAATAGTATTAATATATGTATATTTTATAGCAATATTAAAAACGATACACAAAAACAAACAACTGTGGTATTTTCTATTGTGTTTAATTTTAATGCGTCTCTTTATATTGTAGTGAACAACTCAGTTCTGTCTCTCGAAAATAATCTGCCATTGTCGTTTTAATCCGCACTCAAGCTGCAATAGAAACGGCGAGATTCATTGTATTCCAACAGATAAGAATTCGCCTACAATTTATGTTCCCCTATTATCGTACATATTTATACAAAGTATGAAATATTGGCAGTTTATTTCGCTCCTACGTTAAAATTGACGCCTACGAAAATTTATGCAGGTGTTTTGTACCCGTTTTTTTTTTATTCGGCAATAAATTACGTCATTCATGCATGAGCAGCAAGCGCCGGCGAGAGGCGCTGGCTATGCGGCCCGCGATCGCCAGCAGCAGTAATGAAGATAATAAATCCTCCATTGAATGTGCATGATATACCTATTTATAGCGGCGTGGCGGTCACCTGGGACCTTGGCGCTGAGTGCCAGCTAGCCCGACAAGACATTTACATCTCTCGGCAGTGTGCGAGGCGATTGTGAACGAACACAGATGTCGGTGAAATCGGAGTCGATAATTCGGGTGCGTGGGCCACAAAACCACCCGGTTCAGAAAAAATTAAAAATGCACAAACATTACCAAAATTGACATTAAATAGAATTGTTTAATTACAAAAATGACAAATCAATAAAACAAACAACAGCGTATACGTTAAGTAATAAAGACCGCTAACGAAGCGTCGCAGCGAACGATCGATATGAATGAGAAGTTTTACGACTTACGTCCGCCGGGAACATCACGCTTAATTACTCATATTGCTGGAGTTTATTAAAGCTAAGCGTTCAATATCGGATAAAGACAATATATTTTATTACGACGCGTCCAGTTTTATTATCACACGGGCGATTACAAATTGCGAGGCGTGATATTTAATTACGGTATGCTTGTAGAGGGTAGATGAATAAATGTTTATGTTCTACAAGACTGTCTTTCAGCGCTGGTCGATTGTTGCCGCCCACTGCTGGACGTAAAGCTCTCTCATCCTCTTTTATAGACAGCACGTAAATCATGCAGTGATGATCTCTGCTGAAGACAGAGCGTGGACCAGAAATAAAACAATTTTAAGTATCGTCATAAAATTAACGATTAGCGTAGGTATTTACTGTTGTTTCATATTTGTTTTCCCGGATATATAACCATTAAAAACAATGAAATCTTTTGCTACATTGACTGCACCGTTGGTCAAGTGCCTGCAAGCACTACTGCTGATCGAGAAATCCTGGATTCGTTCCCCTGGTCGGGTACTACTGGGTGTTTTAACTTGAAATGATCTTAGTGATAGCTCGGAGTGTAGATGTTGTATGCTAATAGACTCAATGCCTATTAAATGATGGGACGGGCATATAACATAACTGATAAAGAGTGAATGTACTACGCTCCTCTGCTCATCTCTTCGGGGATATACAGATTATAAAAACGTAACATCACGCCTGTAATTCCCGAAGGGGTAAGCAGAGGAGTGTAGTACATTCCCACGTTTCACCAATTACGTTTAAGTCCCATGGAATAGGTGGTGAGTCTATTGCCGTACACCGGGCACGATTTAAGACTCAGAGTCACTACTAAAAATTCTAAATTAGAACAATTCAATACCCGACTTGGGATTTGAACCCAGGACCAACGAGGCAGTCGATTATAAGCGTAGGATAAGACATTATAAGCTTAAGTATTGACTACAATACTAATAAAATTAATTATAATACTCTTTACTGTGTATCATATAAAAGAAATGATAATAAAAAAGAAAACAGATACAGAACAACATAATTGGGCGATCTTATCGCCAGTAAGAGATTTCTTTCGGACAGCCAGCGAAGTCGAAGTTAGAGATATGGTAGATACTTATATGCTAGGAGTTAGAGAATGGGATGGACAACGTGTACATAATAATAAAAGAAATAGGATATTAAAAGTAAATAAATAAACAAAAAAAATATAGATTAAAAAATAAAAAAAGATTAATAGATCAGAATTTGCAATAAATTACTATGTTGTCTCTTATATATTTTCGGAAATAGATAATCAGAAACGCAATCAAAACGTGCAAAACATATTGATAATAAAATTAGTAATTGCCATGTGCTGCGTTGGTCGGTAGCGGAAATGATTGGCCTTATATCCGGCGCCCGATTTAATCATAGACACTTCGAAACTGACTGCCCGATTGAAATAAAGCTTGGTACATATGATTTAGCGATGCAGTGTTTGTACGGCTTAATCGATATTAAGCTAAACAAACCTGTTTTTTTATACATCAATAACCGCTACCAATTGACAGTATTGAACTTGACTAATGTAATTTCGCGCCTCAATTTTAACCGAAATCGGACAGAATATTTAGTTTGATTATTAAATATATCGATATATGTCAATTATCATCGACCTGTTATAATTCCACTGTTAGAAATAATTCACCTCTCAGAATTTGCAGAATTTATACTACAAGTTTCACTCGACATTATTGAAGAACTCTAAAGTGCTTATTTAATTCCTTGAAATATTTTCATATACCGTTATGAAACTGACGTTTCATCTTAAAACGCTACTAAATTTATAAAGGAAACGGGTTTCAAGTTTTGAACCTCAAACCTCTGGTGTAGAGAATTGAATCTAATATACTACGCAATAGCTCCTTATATACGTGTGTATAATATATAGTTATCACCTTGCGCTTTACACGCGCGTGTAACAAGTGCTACTCACTCATATGTAACACTATCTAATTTTATGTTCAAGGTAAATGTACATAATGTAAAATCTATGTAATATTCAGATATTTTAGTCTCAGACGAAGCTACATATAGACCGGGAATTACTATGCATCCATGCACAAGGCGCACATGCATGTATAAACACACACATGCATGTATAAACACACACACATACTAACACACATCCACACACACACATTTTGTGCAGAAAACAGTTGCTCGTCATCGTATGTTGTGTTATATAAATATACAATTTATACTAGAGGTGGTATAATTCGCATTTCGGAGAATAGGTATGGAATTCCCAACGCTGAACCTTCCTATGCCGCCTAGGCACAAATATTGAACTGTTGCAATCCCGATAAAATAATTTGCTAGATGAACATACTAAGACATCGGGAGATTTCGCCTATAAAGACGAGAAAGGAATTCTGTCCAAGAACAATGATATTTTTCCATCCCTATAATTGTCTATGGCACCACCAGTTGTCTTTTTATTACATTACGTAAATCAAAATAAGTTTAGTACAACGTTTTAATATAATAATATTTAAAAAGCAAATTCCAAAGAAATGAAATGAATAGTTATTAAATTGCTTTCTTATCATTTATAAAACAAGTACCTAAGTAATATGGAAATGTAATTAAATTTTAGTATTGATTTAATATTTGCATAATTTAAAAAATGTGTGTATAACCTTTACACGGCATTGAATTAAACTTTTATGGCGTTTATCGGTTATATGTATCTGTTACATCCAATAATCATGTTAATTAATTGGGATTATTGAAAAAAATCACAAATTAACCAACCGAGAACTAATGTATTTTACGAGCCACAAGAGTTAATCAGATTGCTGATTTGTTTTTCTTTATTATTATTTAAAAAGGAAAGAGTAAAATACTCTTAGTATACTGCCATTATAGACTAACTGAACGCTATGATATTTAGGTAATACATATTACATTTACGCTATTACATTTCTGTATAATACTTCCACTTTTTGAAACACTTCCAATAAATTGATTTAGAATTAAAAACAAACAACCACCTTTTCCCGCCATTTTGAACAGTCCATAATGGCTGCCTGTTTCATTTCTCAACTTTCAACAACTATCTTCTTCAACACTAAACAATATGAGTCCTAAAATATTGGAAAGCAATAATTTCCTAAAATAAAGTACCTATCGATAATTTGGTACTAAAAAATAAAATAAACCATATATGTATATGCCTATATGTTGATATAAATGCGGAAATCACATAAAAGGATTACTATTATTAAATAATGTATGACTACGTCTGAACGTTACATGCACCAGAAAAAAGTTGTGAAGTAGGTACTCACAAGCTATGACCAAAGAAATTTTACTTAAAAAAATCTTTTGTTAATTAACTTTTACTATTTGTTTAGGATCAGGGACAACCAGGGATAAAATAAACCCCTAAGCCTGGTGAACACAAACTGTTCCTCATTACTTACAAAATTTAAATCAAAATTCTAAACGAAGGTTCATTAAATTAATGTATCGTACATTCGAAAGGAAAAAGGTTTT
>DWME01001030.1:0-27519 GCA_018244795.1 Parelbella ahira ahira
TAAACGTAACTGGTGAAACGTGGGAGTGTATTACACTCCTCTGCCTACCCCTTCGGGGATTACAGGCGTGATGTTACAGTGTTACCATAGCAATTAGTACCTATTAGAGATTGAATCTAACGATGTTAAAGTTGAAAAAGCAATCTAGTTTCGTGCTAAATTAAGATAAATATCACCCCCGTACAACATACAGAAGTAGGTACTTAATGCAATAAACTCATAAAATAAAAAATGCTTCTTCACAAATGTATTATCAATCCTAATGTCTCACACAGCAGTCATTACGTCAATGTCGTTTATTAATTAATTGGTTAATGAGTCAACGTACGAACTGTGCCAATTTATAGCAGCTGACGAGAATATGAAATGATCGGTACTATGACCTATATGCTATTCATCAGTTAATCAAAATTCACTGACTACAAGGCATGGCCGAGCGCACCGGACGTTCCGTATTACTGTCTGCCACCGTGACAATTGAACATTGGACGGGAATAGGAGAGTGTGTGACACCTGAATCGCAATTCTAATCACTTTATGCGGCCATTTCGATTTAGCGCTGTAAAGATGCAGAGAAATGTTAAAAACATCACAAACTACATAATTATATTATTTTAACTTTATGCCACTTACAATTCGACTTTTACGATATTCATGTTAAACCGAACAATGCTACATGACCGTTTACATTCTAAAAACATTTTTTGCATGACACTGCTTGAAAAATCTTCAAAATATATGGAAAAAATGAAAACTTTCATGTACATATAATCCTCACTAAAATTATTCCTAATCGTTCCTCATATCACGTTGTCTACTTAAAACCTATTTCATAATTTAAACAACTTAACTTATTCCGGTCTACATCTTATTGACGTCGTTTTTTTTATTTTTACGTGAAACGACTACGCTTAATGTGTTAAATTACGTTATTATATCGTCGGAGCTGAAAATTTAATGAGCTTGTACAACGTGGGACATATTAATAATGTTTCTAACTGTTACGTAATTGACGAAAGTTACACAGAATTGGGCCCGTTTAAATTATAGTCTTTGAGTCGGTAATTTGTGTCTCGGATATTATGTTTATAGATGAAGTTAGTGCCCCGCGGTGTTGCTCGCATCGAAATTTAAATCAACCAGTGATCGCTCACTTTAGTGCTACTTAAAAAATCTCGATTTGAGGTGACCAGTATCCATAGCGTATAGACTGGCCCCGTGCTCCACTACAGGACATAGATGGTAGCAGCTCAACTCGGTCACTTTCCACTTTATATTTCCAATACGCGTTAGCAACATAATATGTATTACAAAAAGTCAAATTTCAATGGTGATGTAAGTGACCGTGAGGAAACTTAAATATCTTACTCCATGATATGAAGTCTGCCGCATTTCTCTTGCTAATAGGAGATCGGTATCCAACAGTAGGACCCTAATAGGGGTAATGGTGATGATGAAAAAGTTTCGACATTTACATTAGTAATATTATTAAGAAAACCGACTTGATAAACGTTATTTTCATTTCCAGTAGAAATTTATATAGAGTAGATATCTACCTAATTTTGCTGACTTCAAAGACCGATTTAAGGGTTGCTTTGCATTTTACCCATAATCGACAGCCTTTCATATTGATGCGGTTAAAAATTGTCAGACTATATAAACATATGATATGTATGTACTATATATGTATATGATATGTATGTATACATCATAATTAAAAAAAAAAAAAAATAGGTCCGTAAGAGACCTGGAGTGAAGATATGTATGTATGTAGGTATTTATAATGATAATTTTTCGTTTTTTATAAAAACTTACTACTTTCGTTTTAAATATAACCCGTTACGAAATGTAACTATGCTGAAAATAAAGTAATCTTATGTAATCTTTCACATGTATAGATATATTTAGGAAATTAAATGAAATCTTAAATTTCCCTTGAGTTCTCATCTTAGAAGGAAAGAAAGTTAAACAAATTCAATATTCATTCATTCCTTGGGGCGCGTTAAAATTCTAAACCTGTTTCAGTTTTTATTAATTGCGTCTTTCGTTTCAGGTACACAAAAATTTATGTTATGCCTTTAATTATTATTGGTGAAAAAAAATTGGAAATATTGCTAATCTCTTTAAGATATCTCGCGAATGATCGATCAAACGTCGTATAGAGCACACAGCGGAAATTAAAAACAATTTGAATTTAACGGTGAAACGAAGTACGTACATACATACAGAAAAAGGAAAAAAGTAAAAACGTAACATCAAGCCTGTAATCCCCGAAGAGGTAATCAGACGAGTGTAGTACAGGCCGACGTTTCACCAGTTACGTTTACGACCCCCTGTAGAATATTACCATACACCGGATACAAATCCAAACTCCCAGCCATTAATATTTCTAGTTAGAAAAACCCAATAGAATTCAACATAGGGAGCGAACCCCGGACAACTCGATTGGCAAACACGTTTGTAACCACTCTACTGGACAGGGCAGTTACGATAAAAAATACAAATTCACTGAAACCTCATTATTTGCGGCCGATCAATTTCCTTTTTGTATAGATTTTTCAGTTAGATAATTTTGGCCTACTGTTCGTCGAAAGACACATATCTTTTACGTTAAAACCTCTATTAATATAAACAATAGCCATGCCACTGCACACGCCTGACGGCGTCGTCGACGGCGCGGCAATAGCTAGCCCTAACAGGTTTACAACAAAGGGAGCTATGAAAATAAAATGCCGCTTAGATCTGTTCTTTGGCTGAAACGATAACGAATGCATTGTCTACCCTGTAGCGGGAGAGATATTATCTCGTGCCTTTTTCATTCAGCGACACAGCTCCGACACCAGTAGCTATAAAACAGAACTTCCACATCATTTATAAATCGTATCGCCGACAGCCTGACGGCGACATGTCGCTACCAGCCATGTCCCGTATTGAATGTCTCAACGAACAAGACTCTGTAGTGTTATTTTGAACACTACTAAGCATTAATGTATTTTACCTGGTATCGATTATTTATTAGGACCTTAAAAGATTGCTTACATCATGGCAAAACTAATAAAAACATTCGAAATTACAAATATCCACTAATACAGTACAACTTTCAAGTGATATGAAACTTTTAGAGGAAGACGAAATTCGTCCTTCCTTTGCGTTTTCCAATATTTGATACTCAAATTCAACTTCATATATCCTTAAGGTAGAATCAAAAGTTCCTTTAATAGATGAACATGTAAAATTAATTTAATGAACATACATAGGAGAAGCAAAAGAAATTTGTCGAAACCATAGCAGGTGGAAGTAATTTATCTTAGCATACCGTTGTAGAAAGCAGGCGTGAGAATACATACATACATATGTATCTATGTATAATATGGATTAATGTAGATACATAGGGTAAAGAAAATAGGCAACATCGTCGTTTGCATGTGATTGGATTTAAATGGGAAATGAAATGAGGCAGAATAGCCGGATTAGTGAGAATCCCTAGGGGTCCGGTGTATCTCGCATCCGTCGGCCGAGTGACGTGCGCCGGAGGTGGAGTGCGGCTCGCAATAGTATTCTGCTAAAGTTATGGACACGCAGCAACACGTCTGCCATTGAGGAGCGACCCATCACGTACGCGTCCCGTACGTGCCGCACTTACCAATCTTCACGTTCACATATTTATTCTTAATCCTCATAAACGTTCCTCTAAATATAGCTCGACAACTTTCCCCGAGCGCTTTGCTTCATGATCGCTATATATTTTCTTTCTAAATTATTACGATACAGAGGAACTCTATTGTGACGGCTCGACACGTACCGCATATTTTCATGTTAACGTACTGTCATATTATTCATTCATACAAAAGTACGCATACGTCTAACCACTGGTGAAAATTATTAATAACATAAGGGAATTTTATATCTTGTTAGGCTGTGAAAGAAAAACAATAGCAAGAAGATTTAAATAATTATGTAGGTATAGTACTCTTACTTTCTACGTTATAATGTAATATGAGGTCTTATAAAGGGTTGGGATAATATTAGAAGGCGTCCAACGAGTCCCCAGACAACACCGGTCTAGTAAGCTGAGTTAAGCTGCAAATTTCGAGCTCGCAGGAGACCGCTACGTGCTCATTAACAGTTGATGGAGGAGAGTGTGAAGTGGTTTCACCCAGTGACACTAGATGGCGCGAGCTCCGCTAGGTATTAATACTGTTTATTACAATTCCCATGACAGAATTACGATTCTGAATTACAAAAGAACATAAACAGGGTTCAATTTGTCGTTGCGTGGGTATAAGTTGTTTCATGTACTTTCCCACTCCGTAAATTTATCCCAAATTGAAATAAAATTAATATAACATAAGCCTGTATTAAAGCGGAGCTAGCGGGAGTGTTTATTCTCGCGCATTCAATCTATTATGCCAAATGTTTTAGTAATGATATTATCTAACACAAAACTTATTTCTGATAGGAATATTAAATTATTATCTATAAAGTTTCATTAAATTGAAATATAGTGAGTAATCTCACTAACATGGCCTTACACAGAGTTCCACAACAACAAAAAAGTTGTTCCTTTGATTTCTGATATGAGTGGACCACTTGATACTGAGCGGTCAGTACCATCAGCACCAGCAACAGCACCAGGGTGTCGAACGCTGTTCCAACTTTAACACTGAAATCTTTCTGAGTTTTTTGCGCTTCCCTTTAAAGTTCAGCACTGATACTAATCTTAAAGGACATGATAAATATCATATAATTCAGTTAATTGCCATCATTTCTTAACAGTCGGCAATATATTTCGCAAAAAACATCGATCATGAAAAACAGTAATAGGTAATATCCCTTTAGATTACTCCACGACTTATTTTTAGATATTCATCACTGATATAAGTAGCGTGTGAATGTTTTTGTTTTAAACTTCTGCGAATCACGAACTTTTATTAACATATTCACAATTTACTCAACGTATAATTCAGTGTTATCGTTATATTATTGTACTTTGACAGATACATCTCAATTATATTCATTTATTGAGTCACTGATAAATTCGAAATAGTAAGCCACATTATAACACAGTGATTAATTTTGAAGAATAAAAGTTGCATTTTCATAAAAAAAATTGTTAACAGTCTAATAAAAAGATATACCTAATCAGTAAGATAACATGAGTGAATAACAATACTATACAAACAATACAGAAAAAAAATAATTCCAACAACATTTATAAAAGATTACCAAATGACTCCATTTCAATTGCTATGTCCATGACGGACCTATAGCTGGAAACTTTTGGGCTTTTTTTTAATCTAGCATGGTCCAAGATGCAACAATCACACCCAAACCTTATTGAACAAGCGAATCAATGAAATCATCAATTTAATATCTCCTTTGTATACCATGCCTCAAATGCATAGAATTAGTAATAGTAGTAGCATTCGTTTTTCTACATCAAAATATCATAAAAATAATAAATACAGAAAAAAAACTTAGTTGTAAAATGTACCATAAGCAGCCTTATTGCTAACAAGCGATCGTTACCAGGCAACCTTGTTGTTGGAGATAAGAACGAAACAACAAATGGTAAGAGGGTAGGTGCATACGATACTATATAATAAGCATTTAGTAACATACAGAGAGCTTTTGGCCGAGTTGGAAACTGACGTCCCTTTCAACTCAAAACTTACTGTGAAATTGTTAATATACATCACACATACATACTGTTAAAGTAACAATACTGAACATTCAGATTGTAACATGTCATCATAAATATAACCCTTTTTAACCTTGGGAGTTATTATTTACATTTTAATAAAAAATGGGACGATAAAAGGGATAGCGTATCTTTTGTCGTGAAAGTACGGAAATATATCATCGTGGAGTACATATTTTGTGAATTCGTATATCGAAATTGATTTTGCCCGCGTCTAAATAACTTTGAAATTTATTTTCAGTGCTTTTTTCAGTCAGCATTTACAAAATTATTACTATTATCTCAAAGGGTCGTGATCCGCTTCATGGACGGGCAATAATGTTGCACGCGATGTAAAAATAATTGTTTACTTGGAACAGAGTTATAACCGTGAGTTTCGAGAACAATTATAAATTATCTTAATTACCCCAACGAATTATAAAAGTTATTTTAGTCGAATAACTGGCAGTTAAAGAAAGTTTAGAAATGTCTTTATATGTTAAAAGAAACAATAGCATTTTTGTTTTAGGAAATCTGTTTGAAGTTTAAACGTTACCAGTATCTACCTAATTTTAGCTGAGGTTCTCACTTGTGTTCATTCTCATTGTATTTTTGAACGGAGATTAAGGTTAGACCATTTGTCGAAATGAATAGGGTTCAGGTGGGCCCATGCGAGGGACAAAAGCAGGCCGCAAACAAAAATATGAATTCGAGAACCCAAAAATAGTTTCAGTAAATGAAAACCTTTCTATTTTTAGACCAACTGTGTGGTGCTTATTTACGGATCCTTGTTTTATATTTATGTTTGTGTAGTTTATTTTTAAGTCTTATGCATATCTTAAATTTCGTGTATCATCTATGAATAGATATTATTATGAGATAGCAATGTTTATTTCTAATGATTAGAAACGTATATTATTTCTCTCATCATACAGTCCGCTTTATTTAAACATCTCTGAAAGGATTAAATACAGAAATAACTCTATAAACAAAATACACTCGTTCATTTGCTATTTATAGAAACTATATTATAATACGAAACACGTTATCTTTCAATGGTTCATGAAAGCCTCTATTTATTTTGTAGATTATAACGACTGGATTTACCTGTATTTTCAGGAATATCGCTAGTTTTCCGCGTTGCGGGAGTACCTACGTTATGTAGGACCTCGCATCACTGTCCGAGTATTCGTATTATTACTATTGCGCTAACATAAATGCATCGTAATGCAATACGTCATATTAGTGCTATATAGCACTAAACGGAGTATATCAGTTTGCGAGCTTGACATAATTCGATCCGATTAACAAGCCTTATTGCATTGCAGCCAGTCAAAATAGGCTAATTAACAAAACACCTTAACCACATGATTAGACTACTCAATGATACACAATTACACTGATAGTAAAATATTCATTTTATAATATATGTTAATTTATTGTGCTTCACGTTTGGAATCCCCGAATAGGTGGGCAGAAGAGTATAGTACACTATCAAGTTTCGCCAGTTACGTTTACATCCAACAATGGAACAGGTGGTGAGTCCATTGTCACACGCCGGGTACTGATCCAGACTTCGAATCACTATTAGAAATTACTACTGGAATCTAAGTTAGAAAAATTCTGTAGGGCGCGACTCAGGATTCGAACCGAGCACCTATCGATCAGCAGTCGCACTGTGCAACTACTCGACTAACTAGGCAGTCATTCATGGCATTATTTATGGCTGTAAAAAATTTGCGATTCTGTAAAAATTCAAACCTTTAACGATGTAATTAATCTTGCATTTTAATTAGATTTTCCGATAAATTGATAAGTCGAAGACAATTCTAGTATACATTTTTAGCTTTACTGCCACGTTGGTCGAGTGGTTCCAAGCGCGGCTGCCAATCGGGAGGTCCTGGGTTCAAATCCCAGGTCGGGTACTATTGGATTTTTCTCATTTAGAACTTCCAGTAGTGACTCGGAGTCAAGAATTGTGCCTGGTATATGGTAATAAGCTCACCACCTATTCCGTGGGACTTAATCGTAACTAGTGAAACGTGAGAGTGTATTATATTCTTTTGCCTACCCCTTTGGGGATTACAGGCGTGATATTACGTTTTGTTTTTCAATTTTTACCTAATTCCTTTTTTGTGCAAAGATACTTTAAAACTTTTACAATTTAAAATGAATGACGATTCAAATTGGAGTGCACTGAGATGTACGTGTGTCTTCTAATTGTGATAACCAATGTATAACAAATGTAATGCACTTATCATTGACTGCTATCGAAAGTAATAGAATACGATGTAATTTGTTCATAGCTCACTAAACCTAATCTAACATCACGCGGTGACGCTATCCATTAGTTAAATTGATCCTCTACGTTAAAGATAATATAGATAACTTAAATATAAGTTGACTGCCTCGTTGGTCGAGCGGTCGCAAGCGCGACTGCCGATCGGGATGTCTTAGGTTCAAACCTCGAATCGGATACTATTGGATTTTTCTAATTTAGAATATCTAGTAGTGACTCGGAGTCTGGAATTGTGCCCGGTGTATGGCAGTAGGCTCACCACCTATTACGTGTGATTTAAACGTAACCGGTGAAACGTGGGGGTGAACTACACCCCTCTGCCTACCCCGTCGAAGATTACAGGCGTGATGTTACTTAAATATAAGTAAGTCATAATAACTAAGGGATAATTTGCAACAGAACAGGTTATACCAGAAAAACCTGTAACATAGAAACGTACAATAATAAATACAACATACAATATGTCCAAAATGTACTGGACTATAAACTGTATAAAATGTAACCATGTACTCGAATGTAAACTTCTAAACTTAGAACAGAACCAGTCACTCGGTACTTAAACCATATGACCACGTTAAAGTAATTGATAGCACAATCGATTGTTTATAGTCGTGATGTAGTTTCTGTGTGTCGGGATTATGACAATACGTTCTAGTTACCACTCGCTCCACGGCTCCACCGACTGTCGGAAATGGATTAATTGACCTGTTGCATGCATTGATTAACCGGTAAATCCACTGCTGAACAAAAACAGACAATGGATTTAGTTAGAACTCGAAATTAATTCACATAATTTACGATGATAAACATGTATTAAGCATATTAATTAAATGTACTATTTATTTAAGGTAACGTAGGACGCCTCCCAAATAGATATACGTAAAGTGGCTGGTAGCGGTTGGATGGGAAGAGCTGAAGAACAAGCTCAGTGGCGTGCTACTGGAGAGGCCTGTGTCGAGCAGTGAACGAGAGTAGGCTGATGATGATGATACTTTTATATATAAACTAGCATAAAAATGTACAGACCTACGTGGAAATCTGTACATATTAGATATAGGATATTTATTAAATACGGTCTTATCGCGGAGTATCCTATAGTATCAGGACTAGACCTGTTACTTGTATACGTCATATTTATTTAGTTTATTTATTTAAATCTATATATATATATATATAAAATAAATATACTATAGTATAGAAGATGAAGTTAGTGCCGAATAGTATTTTTTACCAAGCCGGTGTGGATGATGAAAAAAAATGACAACAGATTTTAATGTTAAAAAGAGATGATCCCTAGAAACTGTCCAGTGCCAATCAAAATTAAATCGCTAATTGATGTGACCTACCGATGAGGTGAGCAAAGGTCAGTGAAAGGTATAAAATCCATTCCCACGCAGGTTCAACTATAGGAACTTATTTAATTTAACCATTAGTGACAGCACTAACCGTTCATATTTATGCCCGTTCGCATTTACGAGTATGAATATC
Organism: Parelbella ahira ahira; assembly: GCA_018244795.1. Lineage (NCBI taxonomy): Eukaryota > Metazoa > Arthropoda > Insecta > Lepidoptera > Hesperiidae > Parelbella > Parelbella ahira. The sequence goes on from DWME01001030.1 coordinate 9,468, forward strand.
TGGATTCGATCTAGTTTAAAGTGAGATTAGTTATTTCAGAGTGGGACGAATCATTTTCTACCACTCTTTATTGCCAATTACGTTTTATAATATTTTTAAAATCCATCGTATTATAACAATAACAAGTAATAAATTATCATGTAATATGGATGAGTGTCCGTCTGTGATTACTGTTAAGTGAGCATCAGATCAATTACATCTAGATAGAACTTAAGTTGGGGTGTCCGCGATAATCGGTCCTTGCTAATAGGTGTTGTGTTAGCTCCGATTGTCGGAAGCGACTAATGGACCTGTTGCACGAGAGCGATTGACCAAGTCATTTACCGTTGCTCCAATCAACACTAGCTTTATGAAATTAAAAAGAAACTTGCCCTCTATTGTATTCAATTCTATGGGCCCAATACAGAATGAAACAAATTTTCAATTAGCGTAATTGAGTCCGTTTAGGTCTCTTCGAATGGATTTATTTGGTACGCGGTGTTCTCTGTCTATCCTGGGAGCGATTGGGCGCGATTATATAATACGAGTAATAATGTTCCTTTAAAAATCTCATCACGTAAAAGACTTTTAAGATTTACAGAACACACATTTAAACAGTTCATCTCTCGTCGTGTCGTCTAATGTTTTATCGTTCCATTGTTAGCTACATATTATACTCGTATACTGAATCAAGCCACGCACAGGTAGATTTTACACGCCTTAGAGAAGATTATGGAGAACTCTCAAGAGAGTATTTTTTCTCCCTGTATTCTGACTCTGTTATATCTAGAAAAATATAATAACGCACATCATTTTGTGAGGTTGTAAGGTATCACAAAATCTAATCCCAGGCTTGTAGTCAGAGTCTGAATGCTAAAGCACTAAGCTATCACTGTTTTCAGCGTATCAGTTATTTATGAATTAACTTATGTCATACCTAGTTTTCAGCCCAGGACCTTAAGCAAAAATTACTTTATAGAATAACTTTGAATAAACTCATAAGATTTCTGATTTTACATACGTATTAAGGTATAGTACAAACTAAGCATAGTACAAACTATGAAGTACGGACAAGCAATACCTATAAAATTTAAGGTTTCATATAAATTATGTTAATGGCATTTTAATTGCCAGTATTTATAACCCGCTAAGCAAATAAACTTTCTAAAACAATGAATGAGTGATCATAAATGAAATTCCGTGCCCTTTTGTTATCTAAGGCTTTACGATTGTAATACCGCAATTTTGAATTACAGCAAGAATGTCGGTTAATGAGTAACCAGAATTGAACATAAAATGAACGACGGAGATCATGGTTACACTTTATATATTGCCTTACAGGTAATGCAATTAACCTTTTCCTAGAACATAACGCCACGCGCGCTGCGTGAGCCTCGTACCTACCCGCTCACAATTCAGAGAAGCTGTAAACACCCACGCTGACAGGTGACCCTGGAAACTAGTTCTCTAGAACAAACTGACCTTAGGATACGCTATGCAGAGCTTACAATGCCTAGCAGCCTTGCACGTATTAACCTTTAGATTTTTTTATAACTAAGTCTAACAGAACTAAACGGCTTTAAAGATTCAAAATTCTACAATCATCGACTAAGTCATTTGGAGATTGGAGACTTATTCTGCATCATCGAGATAAAAAGGACAAATACCATTCATTTTTTAGTTCCCTAACTGTCAAAATTATAATAGATTGCATCAGAAAAAAGTATTACTGAAATAATTCAATAAACATCTGTTACATACGCATCTAGTAGGTACTCACGCTTTATATACATACCTACATATTCATTGAAGAGTGTGTTGGCTTTGACGTTTAGAAAGTCAGATAAATTGCCTACAAAATGTATTCACGTCAATCATAAATTACAAATTATGTCGTAAAAAATGGAAAATTCAGTGGTCGTGTTAAACATAAATTTTCCGTGACATGACATACTGCCGTGACATATGCCTCACTCAAGATATACGACAAGCTGTCAGGTTGTTAACGTCTACACGTTACGTTCCCTATACGAGCCAATCAATTTGTATCAGATACGAGCTAAATTTGACAGGTCTAAGGGTTCTAATAAACTGTGAAGCTAATGCAGACTATGAATCGTCTCTAATAGCTAAATTACTGACTGTACAGGTGCAATTCCCCGTTAAAATGTCATTTGTGCTATTTAAAATGTCATATACGATATATATTTAGCCATCGCAGTTCCACCAACTGTCTATAAATATATAGCCCCGGTAAAAATAGATGTATCGATTGGTCGGCGCCGTCAACACTCAAGTGTCTCAATGGGGATGGAGCCCGTAAACTTTATCTTGGTACATTTAAAAGGTTTCTAGCGATTCGCTGTTATTCGCCTTTACCTTTAACTTAGAATATCGCAGACAAGTTTACATTACAGATATTATAAGCTCAGTGCGGCTCGCATTAACAATTTAACGTTCCACCGGAAAACCCGTTAATCGGTAGTATGCAACTACTATTTATTACATAGTATTCGTGCAACCTGGCGTTATATAAGACATAGCATCACGACTGTAATTTTCTGAAAGGATAGACAAAAAAGTGTCACAATTCAACATTTAAGTTATACCAACGTCCCGCCGTGCAGTAAAGGCTGAGTCTATGGCCATACACCGGGCCCATTGTAAGCAAGCGTACTATATCCTAGACTATATCTCGCATGATACCAGTTGAGATTGTAGGGAAACGCGAGCCTATTGTTATTAAAAAAACTTTGCAGTGCATTATCACAAGACGAGATAAAACTTTTTAATTAAACACTCGTATGTACAAAAACATGTTTAACAATAGTGTGAGGCAACGCGCGCTTAAAGTGCTTTGATAGTTGGAAATTGAATTTTATCCTAAAAAAGTGCTATTTTAATGCTTCGAAATAACATTATTCGATATTCATTACAAAGGCCAGGTAGCTCAATGTCTAGCCGACTGCCTAATTACCTCATCATCATCATTATCATTATCAGCCTACTCCCATCCACTACTGCACATCGGCCTCTCCAATGGCACGCCACTGAGCTCGATCTTCAACTCTTCGCATCCAACCAGTGCAAGCGACTTGGCAAACGCGTAGCGTAGGACGCCCTCCAGCTAGGTGGAGTGACGATATCATTACCTCACACTACCTAATAATCTACCCTGAATACTTCACTATTTCGATTTTGTAAGATTCTAAAAGAACACGTTGGCCACGTCTTGATAAAAGGAGCGTAGGTCGCCCTGTTAATAGGTAGTAGTTACCAATAGAAGGCAGTAGCATGCAACTGAAATCAAAAGGCCCAATACAAGATAAAATGACGCGGATTAATAGGTATCTACGTTCAAATTAAAATCTAAATATCGTTTATTCAAAATTGGTTCTATAGAACACTTTTTGTACGTCAAAATGAAACTACCAGTTCAACCAATAGACCTCCAAAGACTAATGAAAGAGATAGATGGGTGGATAAAAGGAAAAGATAAAAGATAAAGAAAAAAAATAAGCTTATTAAAAGTCACCAAGCCAGCCTTTTACCGATACTAAAACAAATATAAACATCAGAAGATTTCTGTGACTGACCTTAGGTGACCTAACCAAAGCGTCACAACAACAGAAGACTGAATTACAATATAACAATACTAAGCGTGTCTACTCACTTCAAAAATAACCCCTATATACTCGTACAGCAGAACTGAGATATCATCATCAGCATTAACATTAGGAGTGCACGATTCTTTTATTTTAAGTTGATATGTTTGATCTGCAGAAGAAACATAGGTACGTGTCAAACAAAGAAGATGTAACTGAATTAAGGCTTAAATATATACTCAATACTTAGTTCTATTTACCCAACATTATATTGTAGTAAAAGTTTCAGTCCATTTGTGCGTAGACTTTATTTTAGACGGTAATGTGTATGACTCGTTCGTACGCGGCTCATTTAGAAAACATAACATACTAATTAGTTTGTAGCCGTGACGAATTTCTTCGAGTTATGAATGAAGTTACTGTTTAAGGGTCGTGTGTTGTGCTATATTGTACATTTTTATTCTTTAACATTTATTAGCTAAACATACCCAATATTGTGATAGCCTATCGTGATGATATGATAATAAAGGTAATAAAGATAAAAATAATTGTTTATTAATGATGTTGATATATATAAATATATTAATGAGTGACCTAACTACTAACTTGACTTTAGTGTCTATTTATCATGTCGAGCTACGTCCAGAGAAATTGTATGGTAGGACTGAAAAACTTTTATTTATAAAAGTTAAAAATTAATTTATCTCAAAAAGTAATCTACATCACAGCTTAGAACCGAGGATCGAAAACTTTGCTTTCATTTCAGTATCAGGTGTCGGGCTTAATTTGAAAGAGTATCTTTCCACGGCCTCACGGCAACAGGTGCGTGGCTCGGCGCAGGCGTGGCGTGCGCGTCGATACCGCGCCCCGCCGCCCGCGCCCCTCGCCCGCGCTCATTCACACCCGCACACACGCTCACCCGCCGCGCTCACCGCACACACACACTGACACCACCTACCTTCTCTGAATAATAAAGGCATCGCGTTCCTGTGACAAAAACTTCACGTATGTCCCTCTAGTCAAACAACGAAATCAATACTATATCTACTATTACATATTTCTATCTTGCACAGTTGTAACGGAAATAGCTGGCACGGAGGCTACAAATTTAGATTCCTGATTTTAGCACCCGCTTTATAAATAGATCTGGCGGTTTTGCTTTCTATATCAGTATTGGGGTTGGAAATTTGAGCCGAGAGACAAATACAGAGACAATAATATTGTTCGAATATTGATAGATATTAATACAAAATGTTTCCTACTTTGTAATTCTTTTATTATTCCCGCGATTCTTCGAAGGCATTGCGAAAACTAATTTAGCTAAACTGAACTCTATTAAGTAGTAACTGTTTGTATAGCGTTACATCTTTGTGTGCTATGTAGGTACATATATTTAGAAATAACAAGTTGCATGTCTTATGCCGTCTTGTCTTATTATGTTTTTTTTCTAATACACTCTAATATTTTATAATGTTAATTAATAACATACAATTATGTCGTCTATGCATATTTAATTAAAACAATATATTTATATATATTACACAATGTCTTTTGTGTCCCCTTTTAGTTTATTCAAGTATTACTTGATCTTCATTTACCGAGTTAAGGAGATTAACCGATTAAGGGGATAAGAGATTGAGACTTAGAGGAGAAAACTAATTATCGCAATGGACGGGTATTCGTTTTGTGATCGCGAGTTCAAGTTAGGACGAACTACGCGATGCTTGACGGCTTGATTGTCTTACGTAACATATTTTGGGTAATCGATACTAATTAACGTTTTCAAAAACTTATATTATTTCTTATATTAGGCCTATGTCCAGCAGTGGACTGAGAAAGGCTGATGATGATGGTAATGATTATTTCTTCTGAATACACCGATAATAAATAACTGCCTCGTTGGTCTATTGGTTGCAAGCGCGATTGCCGATCGGAAGGTCCAGGGTTCAAATCACGGGTCGGGTACTATTGGATTTTTCTAAATTTTTTTAGACACCGATATAAATAAAATTGACACCTACATAGTGATACCAATAAAGGTGGGTACTAGAATATTATGCGTCTCGTTGCTTTGAAGAAGAAACTACGAGTAAGACATCTGTGTCACTGCTACTGGTAATTGAAAAAGTAACTCAGGTAGAGGCATACAACGAAGGAATTAGTTTAACTTGTACGATGAAATTTATAGTAGGTGGTTGTTGATAGCGAGTATTCAACAAAAGTTTTAATTAAACCGTTAAAATTTCCCACAAAATGCAACTTTAGTTTCGTGATAATGCATCTACGTACTATTGGATTAAAATAAAATTAAACATTATGCCATAACCAATTCAAATACTTACAAACTAAGCCTTACATACCTTGAATCTCTTTTGTACAATACACAGACACGATAGACGGAAAAATCGCTCTGATAATTTACTTTGAATGTGCTTTTTATTTAAAATGGTGATCGTTGAAGTAAATATAGCAGAAGTTCCGCAATGTGACTTGTTCCGAGAACAAATACCTATGACACAACTGGCAGAGTGTTCTCGCAGGCATGTCTCACCTGCTCACAATCCCCTTTTCGTGGATTTAAAATGCTAAAACGAGCAATGTAGACGAGCCTGGCAGAGGTCGATTATTCCCAAGGCTTTGTGTTATTTAAATGAAGTTTTATTGCGTACAATGCTTTTGTAAACAGCTTTGCTTCAATTGTTTTTTAGATCTTTGAACGGATAGGGACTGAATTGAGTTTATAACAGAGTTCCTTAACCTGGGGTCCATGGCCCCTTGCTGGGCCCGTGGCTGAGGGTCCACGTCAAGAGTTAAAAGCTATTAATTGGTATATAAACATCCATCTAAATATTGAATCCAAATATGTAGTCTGCAGCGCGGTTTGTAAGCACCATTTGACTTTTAAATTAATATATATATAGGTATTAACGCACCAACTTAATTTTAAAATATTTTATTCATTCAAAATATTTTCATTACACTCTAATATAAAATTTTATTTTGGAAGGGTTCCGTTAGAATTTGGAGTTTTTTTATTGGACCATAACTACAAAGACACTAATAAACCTTCCTATAGAATATTATTATAGAATACTTACTTCAGACATATGTACCTATAAAGGAAGTGTTTTATCGTCTAAACCCCTAGAGGTTGGAGAAGCTTTACCGACATTCGTAAATATACGTAGGTACAATATGCATAATACTATCAGAAATATACTGTGATGCAGAGGTGAGAATATTCATTTCTTTAAATTGGTCTCCCTGGATTCTCTACAAGTTATATTATAAATTGCTCGGACAGCCCTCTTGTGCAAAATAAAAACAATATCTATATCTCGTGCATTTCCAACCAGCATTGTCTAAGTAATTTAACTATATACACTAGCAGTCACGCACTCGCTTTATTGGTCGTAACATGATTATATAACACTCCTCTTTTAAAATAAAATTGAATTTATAACTCTATTACGTATAATTTCCTCTAACGTCTCTATCTAATGGTAAGTGTGAGTCTTACAGACTTGTAATTAAAAAATAAAGCATTTTGTTTTCTGTGAGAATCAATTTTTAAGAACAGGAAGACAAAGACAGACAATATTTAAAAAGTGATGGAATTTGTGCCAATCACGTAACAAATATTTATGACAAAATTTGAAATATAAATAGACATACTCTCCTGTTTTACATGGTAATATGCATGTAGCTTAATAATATACATAATACGTATATGACTAAAGAAAACATTAAGTAGTACTTACTAAACAACTGATACTTAACTGAGCTGTTCATTGAAGACGAACAGTTTGTTTTTTAATTGGCATATCGTCTTCCTTCTAATCACCGCCGCAATCGGCGCCGATTACGTGTCAAGAGCTCCGGCTAGAAGATTCAACAAAGCAACGCGGCTTTGACGTGTTTGTTTCTGAACTTCTAGCCTATATATCGCTCCCACTTCGTGGCTGACAGTCGCAGGTGTGAGATAAACGTAATAGATGCCCAAATCCGACCACTCGCCACAACATCGTACAACTATGTGTCCTGTGACAATAATATATAAAAATTATTAAAAAGTATTAAAAAACAATTTCACTAAGCTGAGCGGCACAAAAGAACCGGGAAAACTAGAATACTGACAACGGCAACGATTTCGTCAGTTTCCAATGCTTAACGTTTTAAATACCAGAAGCAAACAATTCCAACCTCTGTTCCGTGCAACATAATTCCACTATCAACAGTGACGATTATGCTATCAACGATTCGCTTTGTTCGTTAGTTGACTACGATGAAAAACAAAAGCTTTGTACAGTCCACAGTTAAATAAAGGGCTCACATTTTGACGAGCTTGTTCATGCTATTATTTTCAGATGAACTCAACGGTTACCTTGAATATAATTACAGCGGGTTACCCAAATTACATTTGTTTAAACATATTTCAATTGGTTAAAATTAAAACCTACAACATGTTATATATGTTTGTAATATATGTTATGCGTAATAAATAAACATATAAATAATTAGCTATATCCATAATAGTCATAATCTGTGCTCGGTATTGATCAACGCGATTCATTTATTATTCGTTTCGTTACCATATCTATTTTATGCGTACTGACGATGGTGGGGTTGACATTAGTCTTCGTCGCCATGCAGTTTAAGATACCCTAATCAAGATATAACTCTGAAATTAAGTTTTAGTCTCATTTATCTAGAAGAATAGAAAAGATATCTGAATATAATATATACAACAACGTTACGGTCTTTTATTAAATACCCGTGAGATCCGGAAAGTGCATTGCACATCCTTATTTTGTAATTGTTTTAATAATACCTAAATATTGACGTCATAGATAAAATAATAACGCAGTGCGCTAACGTAATAACATTAATTATTGTGAACAAACCCTAGGATATATAGCACAAAATAAATATTTTTCATAATATAGATGTAATGCGTAAATGGGAATAAACATAATATGTATTACAAATATTACTATTATATTTTCACGTAAGTATCCTTATGGGATAGGCGGAACGAATTGAATGCGAAATATCTCTATCCATACAGACGTGATGTGCTTCCTTAACATTCATGAGTCTTTTCATACACGCATGCCGGTTTCAGAGACTTATATAATATTTACATTCAACAACTTGATAAAACTCTGAGTACTATTCTCTATCTTCCCTTTCGGGGAAATGCAATCGCTTGACGTTATATTCAGCGTATTCCATTGCTACTATTTATTTGTGAAAAAGAAAACAAATATTATATTGACGTGACAATTAACGAGCTTATGCTTGCACCGGCGGGAAGTGGGCGGCCCCGCGCCAGCGTCACGTTCGGCAGTTGCACGTAGATTGAAAACGTAGCCGTTAGTACCTGCGAACGGCGCGCCGGCACGTAAACCGTAGGCCTTAATGCCTACGCGACCAGCTCGATTATTGACAGAAGGCTTTACTGGGATTGTAATTAATAATCGATTACCACCTCATGAACGTTACTCACGAACTATACAATATACGCATATAATTATTATTAGATTACATAGTTCGCGGCGGTCTACGTGCGTGTATGAAAAAATGACGAATATACGAGTATGTAGAAGGAGCACATCATTGTTCGTAAGGATAGAGGGGTTTATCACTCGGCACTCTCTACCTGAGCCTTGAGGAATCTGGTGTAATGACATAATAAATTTTATAAAGTATATTGTAATGATATGCGGTTATATATGTCATACTCGAAACCAGCTATGCTAACAATTCAATTCTAGATACCCGATATAGCTTCAATTTTCTATTCTACTGACTCGCCGATTACACGAACTAGACCAGAATTAACTACATATGTAGGTATGTACATCATTCGTACGAACTATATTAGTTTAAGCATCTTGCGTGTGCGTGGAATCTACCAATAACATCAAGGTTTTGTGATCATTTGTAACTTTTAATTTTCACTAGCAGGGAATGATGCGATGAACTAATGTGGATGCAAAATACTAATGTGGATTAAAATGGTTGAAACCCGTTTTAAGGCTGACCAAATATGTTTTCTTAACACGAGTTCATGATCGGTTAATATCACGAAGCTCGATGGTTACTACCCAGCATTGATCACCAGAAACTATCATTTGGTCTCAAGGTGGGTGGTTCTCCAAAAAATCAGGAAATTAAATAAAAACATCGACCACCTTCGATGATCCGCGCTACATATCGCTTATTTTAGCTCTGAACTTCATTTAGCTTTAGCCACCCTATTCATCAACATCAGCGTCTGTATCATCATCATGATCATTATTCGTTTTGCGTCCCCTGCTCCAATAGACCAGCACTGAGCTCGAACGTCAACTCATCGCATCAAACCACTGGCAGCCACTTTGCGTCAACCGCCATTCTCCTTAGCTGAATACGTCCTGCATTACGTTACGACATCTATGGCCTAACCGATAACCGCTAGCCACTCTAATAGCTTCAGTTTTTCATTACGCTAGGACCATAATAAAATATTAAGCCAATAATATCTCTTTATTTGCACTATAAAATAAACCGAAACTCGGCGATCGGAAAAAGCGAATCAATAAATCTCTGGTGTGGAAACGCCTACGTGAGGAAACTGCCTAATTTTTCACCTTCTCTCTCGAGACACATCTACTTGGATTGATATTCGAAAATGGAAATGTCATTCCATCAACCATTTTTAGTCGTATCTTTTCAATTTTAAAATGTTATCAGCAACAGCTAAGCGATTCCGTGCAATTGTTGCTACGATGCCAATATTTACGTTTGATGACAAATAAACCTATCAAAAAAGAAAATTCATTTACTGATATTTACCTGTGAGAATGTTAAAATATTACCCAATTTTGTATAATTAAGAGAACTAAAGATGAAATGAATATCTTTCATTAACTCTAAGTTACGGGCCCTTTGAATTCGTTTAGCACATATTTGGTCACTAAAACGAGCGTTCAAGTAGTATAAAAATTTTGGATTGTATTTTCATCACATGATACATATGTTTTTGACTAAATTCATGCACGCTATTGTAGTTTCCAGTTCTTTTGCTTCGTCTTCAGTTCCGTATCTTTTCCAATATAGGTACCTAAAGACGCCTTAAAAGTTTAAAACTCTCGTATCCTTTGTTACCTAATAGTATTTAAAATGTTTTTATCAATAGCTACAATAAGGCCTTACATAATGTTTGTTTATTAGGAAATTGCACATTTTAATTTTAATTTTTAAAGGAAAATATTTAGTGAATTTAAATATTTAAAAGCTTGACCTATCACGAAACGTAGAGCCCGCAGGCACCCACAATGCTTCCGAGTAACGAAGTATCAAAGTAAATATGTCAAGTGTACATGAATAGGTACACAGTTCAGTAACTATTTTTCACGTATCGTAGATACAGCTGTACAGGTCATTGAACTACACGTACACGCCATATCACAAACATAGTAGGTATTACATACTTAAATATCTTCACGCCAGGTCTCTTAAGGGGTAGGCAAAGAGCACGAAGTGCCAAATATCCTAAGGATAGGTATTACTAGCCGTGCCATATTTCCATCAAAAGAAGAACACAAAGTATTACAGTTGTAATTACCTATTATGTTAAAAGTTTTAATCAGTCGATAATATTTCTGTACATCGCACACAAAATATTTAACTTATTAGTTTACTTGATACAAAGGGGAGCCTAGAAATGAGATAACCAACAATTATCTTAATAGTATGTTACGTTTTCCACTATTTCGCAGATACTCTGGACAAGTGGAAGGGGATAATTTGCCAATAAAACCAATTAAATGGGTGTGCGTCCCTTTTGTATCGTGATCAAAGGTTTCAGCGCACAAAGGCGGGTAATCCCAATTCTTGGAAACCGCCTGAAGAGAACCAATCAAACTTACTAAATAACTAAATTTAATCTTTGCCCTGAGAAGATATGTAATCACATCGTCAATACTTTACGTTCCAATTTATATAGAATATTTTATGTCAGAATATTTATAGCACAGATAACGACGATTATAATTTAAAAAGAAATAAATGCAAAATCTTGCCAAAGTTACTACAGCTTGCAAAATTCAACAACTTGTTTTCTTTCCATGCCCGGCGGAGCTATTGTTAACTCTAATTACCATAAAGTAATTTTCTCCGTAAATGCCATGAGCATTAGGATGATTTACATTATGTATGAAACTATTTTGTATACCAAATGTAATTCCTCAATGTCATTTATAAAAAAATTACCTTCAGATTTTCTAACAATTCTTCAATCCGTAGATTAACCAACCCTGATTCCGGACTTTATAACTAAATTGCCCATCTAAAGCGATTTGTGAGATAAGCTAGACCCAGGACTAAAACCATCCTCTGCCTTGAGTAATAAATGGTTAGCAGTCAAAAGCCATTTTTAATAATAGATATTATATACAATTTAAAAAAATGCTAATACAGTCAATTAATTGAAATAAAATCACACTTATTCATTGCTTGTATTTAATAACATAAGTTTTCAATAGCAAATTTTGGGAACGAATGCATGACATAAATTGGAAGTTCTACATAAAATGTACTTCTAATATTATGCTAAATTATGTATTAACCAAAAATATTGAATGAATTGGAGTCGTTGGAATCGGATCAAATAAGGGACAATTTATTTCTTTACGTATCTTCTGATATTTAAGGTTCTGGAGAAATATAACGATTGCCTTCTTTTGTACATGTAGGTACATCATTACATACAGTATACAGAACATGCAATCTAATTACAAATTTGAATAGAAAATTGTACCTTGCCTCCCTCTATGATTTTACTTGTTCGTGTATTGAAAGCAAGCGTATTTTCGCGTCTCGTAAAAGGGATATACATACAAATACAGTGGCATGTTTAGAATTATTTCAGTATTAACATATGTTACATGGCCAAGACCAAGACCAATGGCAAGACCCACCTATATCGACCAAATTTGATACAAACTCACTTATAGAATTTAAGTCACGGGAAACACATATTCACTATTTTCTGACTGAGAGCAATAATAAAAGCGTAGTAGATATAGCGGTTCACTCGTCGGCACTTAATTTAGAGAAACAAATGATCCCGAGCCGGCGATCTCGGCACTAGCTGTGCGCCGCACGCGACCACTTGTTACAAGCTGCAAACCGCACCCGCGCTCCATATCTTCTCTCATCGCCGTCTACGAGTATTAAACGTATTTCTCAAGCAGCCACTAGCGGCGAAACATTAATAACGCTCGCAACAAATCAGTAAGTTTATTTTTACACAATAAGCTTTAGGAAGGTAATAGATATTGGTGTTTTATAATGATTAGTGATGTTAAAAAGCGTCAGGTCTGTTAGGTTATAGATATTTGGCATTGGATACTCCCTAGTCTCTGCCTACCCACAATGGACCTGGCGTGTTGCTATAATAATAATATTAATACGTACATACATACAGGTCACTTACGGAGTAGACAATAATGATAATATTAACGTAGTTAATAATATCCCAGGTCCATAAAAACTGAAATTAAATCTTACAAAAAAGTGCTAATATAAACATTGTTAGTACACGAAGGCACTACGGGGGATGGAGGACAACAGATACGATGATTTAAAAAGGCATACATAAGTACAAAGAGACATGAAAAAAAAAAATCATAGCAATAATCAAACGTGTATGAATTTGGTAACTAGACGACAACAAAACGCACGATACGTACATTTCATAGTAGTTCAGGGTTTGGCTCAAATATTCATGGAGTTAAAGAAATCAGTATGGTGAATGAATAGCGAAAGGGAATTAGAGATACGGATATCATCAAGTATGCAAATGATGTTTAATAAGAGAAGGTAGAGGGCAAACGTCTGCTGAGTGCAATGACTATAGTGCTGAGGAGCGAATTCGTCGACGATTATACACAGGTAGCTGTTCAAGACGTTTTTTTAAACAATGGAGTCAATTTTAATTAAACGTAGCCAACTTCGGAGACAAGGAGATATAAATAGAGGGGAAACTAATAGAACAGTAATAATATTTAAGTATGTAGGTATACATTGCTAAATGCGTGTGCGAAGAGGATAATGATTATCTAAAAACCATATCAGGCCTGTAAATATAGAGATATTTGGCACTCCGTACTCTCTCCCCACCCCGTAAAGCCCTGGTCATATACAGGAATTATTAAGGTGTTGGTATAATTTATTAGTTGTTTGATCAGTCGTTTTATAATATCGTCATATCACTCTGCTTCCACGTACAAATATATATGTACATACATATTTAGTTTTACTGCGAAACCTACAGATTTAAAAAGTTAGTCATTTGCAGTCATGCATACTTTAGTCATTTTATCTTGACTGTCAATGATTAGGTACAAAATAGGTGAATGAGAAGTGATAGCCACAGTTCCCATGACGACACGTATTCATAGTGTAATGGATAGCCACTCGTTAAGGAGTTGCAATTTTTCTTCCATTTTAACCAAATTATACTTTTCTTTAAATTTGATTAATAAATCACAGCATAAAATAAACACAATAATGATTATATTGTTGAAAATAAATATTGTTGAAAAGCTGGGTGTCCTAAATTAAGTTAGACAGTATTTCAGAGCGAGACAACAGGGACCCATCTGCCTAGTTATTAGGCTAATCATACATGAAAGAAAAACTTGTTATTACAAGATAAAGACGTTAGGAAAGCATTCGGATGCTTCTGCGAGTGGCATTCATCGAAATCGTATCGAAGCAACAATAAGAATCCTTAAGAAATCGCCCTTTGTCCTCAGTGCGAAAATTATCGGGCTTCCATTGTTCTCATTGTTTACAAACATCCAAAATCTAATAATGAGTAAAAGCATTCCTGCGGCTCGAATAATTCTTCCTAATAAAAGATGCGAAAGCGTTTGTCTTGGGACAATTTGTCACAAGAATTTCGACTTAAATGTTCTTAAAAGCTCAATCTCTGTGCCGTCGGCAAAACGTATTCAAAGTGATTCCGAGTGTGTTTGACAGCGGCTAATTGGCTACGCTCGACCAATTTTAGTAATGGATAATCTATTTCGGCAACGAGAAAAACAATTTTAAAACGGTTTCTATTTAAGCTATACACGTCGTAGTATTTCTAAGACACGAAACGAAAATAAATATTCTAATTCAATATCAAATGACTTTATTTGTGAACATAGGTAGAACAGTATTAATATCAAAAACGATAGTATTTAAAACAAGACGACAAAATCTTAAACAGTATCGGGCATAAATAATGGTATCACTCAATAAATACACAGAAAGATAGAAGATAAGCAGTTGAACCATTGTAAACCGCTGAGATATCGGCGCTGGTATTAAACAGACGTCGCGATGGAGTGGAGCGCTTAAAGTGGGTAGCCCCAGTGGCTGCTCTTTGAACAAGATGAGACTGTAGATTCCGTTTCACAGCGTTATCGTTAACTGTTACGATGCGCTATCTCGCCACTGGGAATAAAATATTCAATATCGCGATTTACAACTTGTTTTAACGATTATATCGTTTATTTCGCGCTACTGACTGATTTATTTCGGATTTCTTTTAAAACACATTTTTAGATTTTTTTTATCCCATTTTCTATAGTATAATGAAATTTTTGTTATTAATACGTTATAGCGATAAATATGAATATCCCGATAACTAATATGAAGTTTTGTACAAAAAATCTTTTTCACCGGTTAATTATTTCGGTCATTAGTGTTAATTTTAAAAATCCCAAGGCCTATACAGCATATAAACTTTAAAAAATCAGTAATCTATGTATAAAAATAAATGTATTCATTGTTTTCAATGTATGAAGAAACTTAACAATTTAATTTTTTCACTTAATTCGCACTCAGTAAATTACTGTTAGTAAAGTACATTTGATATAAGCAACACTGTCTATGCTCTCTTTCTCTCTCTCTGTTGTTGCTGTCTTGTCATGGCTGTTTATTATGTGAGGTTATAATATGATTGTTATAAAGAAATGTAAGAAAGACTGACTGAAGTGAAACATTAAACTGAAGCTGATCGTCGCATTTATAATATAATAATTACACGTATATGATCTCAAGACCCTCTAAAAATAACACATGTATGATCTCAAGAAAAGCTTTACAAATATTTCAATGAGCTAACTGTAAAGAACTCAAGTATTAAATAAATTGCATACTCAATAATTAGACTTCCTACATATTTATAATGTGTAAGTGATTGTGTGGTATTAGTTTAAAAATTGGATATATGTTGAAAAATCCATTTATATCATCTCAAAACCTAAAGTATCTTAGTAATGAGAAACAGTAAGTTTCTTGAAAAGAAGTACTGCAAGCTCTCGACAGAAAGCACTTAAAGTAAATACCAATCTGTTTCACCGTGGCTTTGATTTACCTAACGTTTCACCTGGAGCTTGGGGAGGTATCAAAGAGAACCAGAACAAAAAGTAGGAAGATTCAAAACGAAAGCGTATTTCACAGGTGTAGTTATAAGTTGAAAGTGTAATATCTTCTAGATGATTACATATTGATCATCATCTAATAGATGTTAAAAAGTTTTAACTGAAAATAATGTTATACATGACTTTATAAACTTAGGAAATTCAAACAAGACGCTTGGAGCTCAGTTTGGAAAGCGCAAAAAAGACGAGTGGTTCTATTTCTATGTTAATATTCTTGTTCAAAAGAAAGTCTCAAAGTTTTGATCAATTTTAGAAATAACATTGTAATGTATATACATATAGCATTATATATATAGTACTCCCGTCCATTGCTGGACATAAGACTCTTCGATGACACGTCACTGAGCTATATATATAGATATCATACATACTTCATATAACTATCGGAACCGACTAGAACACAGTCATATTGATCTAAAATGAAATATATCACGTTAAAATTGCAATATTCTTTAATTTATCAAATTGTCCATTTTTTAAATAAGTTATTCTATCTAATTTTTTCAGTACTCGAACATTCCTTTTCCACCTAAAGGTATTTATATTTTTACGCAAACAGTAAACAAACCTAAGTAAATAATACAAAACGCAAAGGAGGCGACTATCCTGCTCCGTAAACTCTTTAATGAAATAAGTAAATTAGGTTAAAATAGACCCTTCCCCAGAAATCAAATTAAGAAAGGTCATATGGCATGGCCTATATTATTAATTAGGTATTTAGCTACACAAAAGGGTCACTGCTATTTGATTTTTTCGGTGATTGGAACCAGTAACGCATCGGTTTTATGTTTAATACCATAGTAAAACATATCTTTACACACAAACGACTGACACCTACACTGTACCAATTTTATTTACAATTTTCACCGTAACTTTTTATATGATCGAAACGTAACACGTATAATATCACTCGTGCGGCGCACGAACTTACAAGCAAATTTCTATAAAGTGACTTCTGCGCAAAATTCCAAAACATTTTAGAAAATTTCGAATAGCTAGGCAAGTTTTTATGTTATATATTACGAAGCACGGTATAAGTTGTCTGCCATGCTAGTCGAGCGCTTGCGCGACTGCTGAGTATGAGATCCGCCTTTCAATCCCCGAGATAGGATACAATTTTTTTTTCTAATTTGAAATGTCTAGTGGTAGTCAGCAGTCTAGATTTCTGCCAGTGTTTGGCAATTGACTCTCTGCTCCAATTCAATGGGACGTTTAACATAACAGGTTATAGGTACTTGGGAGTACTTCTCTCTTCTGCTTCGTTGTTCGAGGAAATACAAGCGAGATAATATATCGCCAAATAAGGATAATATTTAAAAAAGTAATGAATGTAAAAGTAGCACGTTTAGTCGATGCTCTCTACCTACCACGTAAAGAACGTGGCGTGACTATAGAATAATAAAAATACAGTACCTACTGTATTTATAGACGAATAAATAAATGTTAAATTACGTCATTGATGTACAATAACAATCGCGGTTGTAGGCGGCCTCTGAGAACAGCTAATAATGTAATAAAAATTCTAAGACGTTACATTATCATGGAAACAATTCTCGTCAATGTAGCAATTTTGCAAAGAAATATATCTTTTCTTTTTCTTTGAAATGTTTACTTTGGTCCACCTGCTTGCGAATAAATCTTTCCTGCTTAATATAATATACATTTTTCCTGCATAAAAGGTAACAAAAACGCCTGTTTATACGTGTTACATAACATCACGCCCGCGATTCCCAGAAGGAGTGGACAGAGAAGTGTTGAACTCCCACTTTTCACCAGTTACGTTATATGCTCCAAGCGACAGGGGGTGAAACTATTATACTATATATATAAGTATATATATATTTGTGTGTGTGTGTATGTGAGTATACATATGTCGCAGCCATCTAGTTATCACTAAATCACTATTATCATCATCAGCCTATAGCTGTCCACTGCTGAACATAGGCCTCCCCTAGAGCGTGCCACGTTGCTCGGTCCTCT